>SNVD02004376.1:0-19650 GCA_013180625.2 Boswellia sacra | reverse complement strand
AACAGAAAGTTAATTGAATAAAAGATCAATGAGGGAAATCTGGTTAAGGGATCCTTCTCTACCACAAGATATGGATTTGCGAATTAATTATAGAATTGTCATACAATTACACCATTGAAATTACCAACCGTAGATAACAACAAGCTCTGTTATCCCAATCTTTCCTTACTTTGTTGTTAAACAAAACAGGCTCTTTATTTAATCTCTATCCATTAAACAACCTAGAACAAGCTCTCTAAATTTAATCAATGGATGCATTACGATAAGAAAGATAGGTTGATCTAAGCAATAAACACACAAGCTCGGATTATTTAACTTAGGTTGTATTCTCCAATTGCAATCTATGATCACAAATTTGCTACTAAGGATTAGAAATTCAAGACAATTACGGATCAAGATTTCTAGTCTAGCAAGAGACAACAACCAGATTATATTCAATTGGCCATTCGAAATACAATCCAGCAAGCAATCATAAGCATTAGATATAGGAAAATACAAGCAAATTCAATTAGAGAATTGGATAATAACTTCTTGCACAATCAACTTACAAAAACCATATCAGGGCTTTGAAATCACCCTCAACCAATTCAGATTCAGTTACACATGTTTAAGAACGTGGTAAATACAATACAACATGGAGACATTCCAGAAAATGAAAGGGAAGGGGAAAACGTAGCAAATTTGATGTAATTCTCTTTGGATTGTAGTTCTTCCTCTTTCCAAGCTTCCTTTCTCCTTCAAGAACTCCAAGAGATGCAAGAATTCCAGAGCTGAAGCCTCCACCACGTTCTCCCCTCTTCAAGTTATGAAAATAAAACCCTAAAATGTGTTTAAATACTCTGCTACAGTGACTTGCTACAGTGCCCGTATTATACATGCTACAGTGCTTGTGGAATTATATTTCTATACATCTCACACTGTTTTGATTACAACTTTTGGTACAATGAATGGATTTATAAACCATAAATTTCTCCAGAAAATAGACTTCGAGAGCTTTCCAACGGTATATACTATGTCGTCGGGTTCATTGTATATCAATACAATTAAATCCGAGAAGATCACTGACTAGCAGAGGTGAAAATGAAGGGTGTTACTCCATTTTTGTGCAAGTTGCTCCAAAACTCCTACAAACATCAAAACACACAAAAACATAAAAATACCACAGAATATAAGCCAAAGAAAACATGGACGATATTGATTTAAAAGAATACTAAATAGACACACTATCGGTCAACAGTCTTGCATCCCTAGGAGGGAGCAAAGTTCTCGGCATTATCCCTAAACCATTAGCTGTACGAGATATCGTAGGCAACACAATCGGGGAAGAGTTACAGTCTCTAGTATGCATGAGCGTATTGCACATATGGTTGTTAAGTCCGATGCATTTATAGCTTTGCCGGGTGGTTATGGTACATTAGAGGAGATATTTCAAATCAACTCTTGGGCACAGCTAAACATCCATCGGAAACCCATTGGTTTGTTAAATGTTAATAATTTTTTTGATGGTTTGTTGTCCTTTCTTGATCAAGCTGTAGAAAAAAATTTCATCTCACCGTCAGCAAGGCAAATGCTGGTTACAGCTTCAACTGCAGGGGAGTTAATTGACAAACTACAAGAATTCATCTATTCGCCTGATCCAACAATGGCTCGGATAAATTGGTTTGGAGAAGGCAACAAAAGGCGTCAACTGGATTTAACCCTCCATCTGTAATCTCTATTTGCTGGTTTGCTTTGTTTTCATTTGCTTTGTTTTTATTGTGTTTATTTGAGTTTTTTTTTTCAGGTTGTTTCTTTTGTCCCAGGTAATATTTTCAAATCTTGGCTTTTAGAGTGGTGGCTTAAAAAGTTCAAGTTCTCTTGAAACGCATTCTGGATTTCTTTAATCCATAATGGTTGAATAAGGAGGCTAACTTCTAAACTTTTTAGACCCATTCTAACTGACTTGTTTGTGTTTACTGATTTGTTGGACTTTATTAATTTCTGAGTAAGTTTAGTTTTATGTAATTTCGAGTTGTTGTGTGTTTTGTCTTTATCAGTTTCGATTCGAAAAAAAAAAACATTGTGGAAAAACCTGAGAATGGCAGAATATGGGGTTTTCTTAACTCTTGAAATGCATTCTCTCTCAATAAATCTGTAGTTTGTTTATTTCATGTTGTTTGAAGTGTCTTGTTTCTTGTTTTGTTCTTTCATAATAAAGGTATATAGGCTGGAAACCTTAAGTCTGCGGGCTATGGTCCTAAGGATTGTTGAAATATACAATCTTGACTCAGGTGTAACAACGCCACGTACCTCTTTCTTGCAGTTTGTGGGTCGATGATAAGATAATGATTGAATTAAGAATAACTCTTGGAAAATGATAAATGATGCATGGATCTGTGTGCTTGAAATGGTTATTGGTTTTCGCTTTGCTTTTGATTCCTTGTGCAACATTGAGCACTGAGCTATTATCACTGAGTTATTTTTTCACTTAGAGAAAGTTTATGTAATTTAAATGTTTCTTCAGATTTCAATGAATTCTAGAACTTGTTTGATGGTCACTCGAGGCGAAATCCTAGACTGTGCAACATTGGGGAAATGATTTAGGCCATCTTGGACCGTTTGAGCCTTAATAGCCAACCTTGACTAAAATTGATCGTTAGTTACCCCTTTGAGCCTCTGTAAGCCTTTTTCTTTGTTAACTCACTAAAAGATTTCCTAACCTCAAATGAATTTGTTCCAAACAGTTTATCCCTTACCTATGAGCATGTAGATCATTCACAATTAAAGTCTGAGCTATGTTCTGGTTTTGGGAAGTTAGATGAGGTTGGGATGTGTCATGAGCAATGCAAGTGAGTTCTATTATGTTTGTAAAAAAAAAAAAAAGAAAAAAAAAAGAAGCCAATCTGTACTTATCGTCCACGTACTTACACATGGATAATGTGTTGTTTAAGTGTGGGGGAGGGGAAGGGTAATAAAAAAAAAGAAAAAAAAAGAAAAAAAAGAACAAAAGAAGAAGAATAAGAGATCTATACCCTTAAGTGTTCTTAAAAAGAATGAAACAACAAAGTGTGGGGGTGTAGTTTTCTTTTGTTTTCTGAAAAAAAAAAGATTGAGTGTTCTAAATAAGTTTGGGGGAGTAACCTGGTGAATTGAAATGAAGTTGTGTTATAGGGTTGAGCTCTACAAATTCTTGAATGATTTATGTGTTTGTGGGTGATTTGAGCCAAATTATTATCCTTTATCATACCTTCACCCAAGCCAAACGTTACAAGCTTAATAAAGTCCTACTTGATCCTTGGTGTTGTGCATGTCTACATTAGTTGGAGAGTGACTTGAAAAGCAGGCCTATGGAGTTCATTTATACACACATCTTCACTATTAAATATGATTCATTTTTAAGCATAAACTCATCCAGGTTACAAGTGATTAGGTGAGAATGGCTCTACACACACACACTTGAGGAATTGAAATGAAGCGAAACTAATCTTTGAGATAAAATTATTGATCAAGTGCATTATTTGAAGTTTTCCTTGGGTTATAATTAAGTACAATCTTTGAGGCCTATTTACAAGATGAAGTATTTGTGTGTTTTAATTTTTTGTTGATTCTATTTCGGTTTAGTTTTATTTCATATTGTCGTAGTTGCTCGAGGACTAGCAAAGTCTCAGTGTGTGGGAATTTGATAAGTGTCTATTTATATATCATTTTCATATCAATTCGTCCATGTTTCTTTGCTATGTTACTTGGTATTTTTATGTTTTTGTGTGGTTTTGATGTTTGTAGGAGTTTTGGAGCAACTTGCACAAAAATGGAGTAAAACCCTTCATTTTCACCTCTGCTAGTCAGTGATCTTCTCGGATTTAATTGTATTGATCTACAATGAACCCGATGACATGTTATATACCGTTGGAAAGCTCTCGAAGTCTATTTTCTGGAGAAATTTACGGTTTATAAATCCATTCAGTGTACCAAAAGTTGTAATCAAACAGTATGAGATGTATAGAAATATAATTCCACAAGTCACTGTAGCATGTATAATACGGGGCACTGTAGCAATTCACTATAGCCGAGTATTTAAACACATTTTAGGGTTTTATTTTGATAACTTGAAGAGGGGAGAACGTGGAGGAGGCTGCGTGCATCGTTGGATTATTGCTCTCTCATCTCTTGGAGTTCTTGAAGGAGATTGAAGGCTTGGAAAGAGGAAAAACTACAAATCCTAAGAGAATTCATCAAATTTGCTAAGTTTTCCCTTTCCCTTTCATTTTCTGGAATGTCTCCATATTGTATTGTATTTGTATTCTATATGAATATGTGTAACTAAATCTGAATTGGTTGAGGGTGATTTCAAAGCCCTTGATATGGTTTTTATGAATTGATTGTGCAAGGAATTGTTATCCAATTCTTTAATTGAAGTTGCTTGTATTTTCCCATGTTTAATGCTTATGATTGCTTGCTGGATTGTATTTGGGTGGCCAACTGAATATAATCTGGATATTGTCTATTGCTAGACTAGAAATCTTGATCCGTAAGTGTCTTGAATTTCTAATCATTAGTAGCAAAATTGTGATCAGAGATTGCAATTGGAGAATAAAACCTAAGTTAAATAATCCGAGCTTGTGTGTTTATTGCTTAGATCAACCTATCTTTCTTATCGTAATGCATCCATTGAATTAAATTTAGAGAGCTTGTTATAGGTTGTTTAATGGATAGAGATTAAATAAAGAGCCTGTTTTATTTAACAACAAAGTAAGGAAAGATTGGGATAACAGAGCTTGTTGTTATCTACGGTTGGTAATTTCAATGGTGTAAATGGATGACAATTCTACAATTAATTCGCAAATCCATATCTTGTGGTAGAGAAGGATCCCTTAAACAGCTTTCTCACATTGATTTTTCATTCAAATTTACTTTCTGTTTTGTTATTCTTTACTTGCATTCTTATTTTATTTAGTAAAGCATTCAACAAAAATTCCCCCCTGTTTAGTTTATTGTTGCTGGAAATAACAAATTCAATTAGAATCAATCCTCGTGGGAACGATATCTTAAATATCACTTTATTACTTGTGCGACTAGTATACTTGCTAGTTTCGATATCGATCAATAAACCTAAGATGAAGATAATCCGAGCTTTGGGTGTATTACTCTAGATCAAACCGATTCTTTCTTATCATAATTTTGCATCCATTGAATTAAACTCAGAGAGCTTGTTCTATGTTGTTTAATGGATAGAGATTAAATAAAGAGCTTGTTTTATTTAACAACAAAGTAATGAAAGATTGGGTTAATAGAGCTTGTTATTATCTACGGTTGATAACTTCAATGCTGTAATTAGATGACAATTCTACAATTAATTCGCAAATCCATATCTTGTGGTAGAGAAGGATTCCTTAACCCGCTTCTTCCCATTGATTTTTCATTCAAATTTACTTTCTGTTTTGTTATTCTTTACTTGCATTCTTATTTCATTTAGTAAAGCATTCAACAAAAATCCCCCCCCTGTTTAGTTTATGTTGCTGGAAATAACAAATTCAATTAGAATCAATCCTCGTGGGAACGATATCTTACTTTTCACTTTATTACTTGTGCGACTAGTATACTTGCTAGTTTCGAACGCATCATCCGCTACTGAATTGATAGAAGTTTACTGCCATGTTGTCTAAACACAAACAATCAGAAAAGAAAAACAAAGAAAATATGAATCAACAATGAAAACAAAATAACAAATCGATTAGAAAATCAATCCCCGGCAACGGCGCCAAAAACTTGATGCGTTCGAAACTAGCAAGTATACTAGTCGCACAAGTAATAAAGTCATAAGTAAGATATCGTTCCCACGAGGATTGATTCTAATTGAATTTGTTATTTCCAGCAACAATTAACTAAATGGGGGGTTTTGTTGTTTGATTAACTAGATGAAAAACTGAATACGACGGTAATTAATGAATAACACAATGCAAACTTGAAATTGGAATTAATCAATAACAGAAATCTGGTCAAGGGATCATTCTCTACCACAAGATATGGATTTGCGAATTAATTGTAGAATTATCATCCAATTACACCATTGAAATCATCAACCGTAGATAACAATAAGCTCTGTTATCCCAATCTTTCCTTACTTTGTTGTTAAATAAAACAGGCTCTTTATTTAATCTCTATCCATTAAACAACCTAGAACAAGCTCTCTAAAATTAATTCAAGGGATGCATTACGATAAGAAAGATAGGTTGATCTAAGCAATAAACACACAAGCTCGGATTATTTAACTTAGGTTATATTCTCCAATTGCAATCTTTGATCACAATTTTGCTACTAAAGATTAGAAATTCAAGACAATTACGGATCAAGATTTCTAGTCTAGCAATAGACAATATCTAGATTATATTCAGTTGGCCACCCAAATACAATCCAGTAAGCAATCATAAGCATTAAACATGGGAAAATACAAGCAACTTCAATTAGAGAATTGGATAACAATTCCTGGCACAATCAATTCACAAAAACCATATCAAGGGCTTTGAAATCACCCTCAACCAATTCAGATTTAGTTACACATATTCAGATAAAATACAAATACAATACAATATGGAGACATTCCAGAAAATGAAAGGGAAAGGGAAAACTTAGCAAATTTGATGAAATCTCTTAGGATTTGTAGTTCTTCCTCTTTCCAAGCCTTCAATCTCCTTCAAGAACTCAAAGAGATGAGAGAAATCCAAAGATGCAGCCTCCTCCACGTTCTCCCCTCTTCAAGTTATGAAAATAAAACCCTAAAATGTGTTTAAATACTCTGTTACAGTGACTTGCTACAGTGCCTCGTATTATACATGCTACAGTGGCTTGTGGAATTATATGTCTATACATCTCACACTGTTTTGATTACAACTTTCGGTACACTGAATGGATTCATAAACCGTAAATTTCTCCAAAAAGTAGACTTCGAGAGCTTTCCAACGGTATATAATATGTCATCGGGTTCATTGTATATCAATACAAATAAATCCGAGAAGATGGTTGACTAGCAGAGGTGAAAATGAAGGGTTTTACTCCATTTTGTGCAAGTTGCTCCAAAACTCCTACAAACATCAAAACCACACAAAAACATAAAAATACCAAGGAATATAGCAAAGAAACATGGACGAATTGATATAAAAGTAATAAATAAATAGACACCTATCAAATTCCCCCACACTTAGACTTTGCTAGTCCTCGAGCAAATAAAATGATACGAAACAAAACTAAACCGAAACAAAATCAAAGAAAACTTAAAACACACAAATGCTTCAACTTGCAAATAGGCCTCAAAGATTGTACTTAATTACAACCCAAGGAAAACTTCAAAATAATGCACTTGATCAAGAATTTCATCTCAAGGATTAGTTTCGCTTCACTTCAATCCTCAAGTGTGTGTGTGTAGAGCCATTCTCACCTAATCACTTGTAACCCGGATGAGTTTATGCATAAAAATGAATCATATTTAAGAGTGAAGATGTGTGTATAAATGAACTCCATATGATACCGGATCTTCGAGATATGGCTCTGATACCAATCTGATACCGGATCTTCGAGATATGGCTTTGATACCAAATCTGATACCGGGCTGCTGGATTATAATAGATGAGGATAGATCTTCAAGTTCATTATCAACTCAACCAATGGCTGGAACAAATAAAATAGAACCTAACAAACACTCTTTGAAAGGGATAACAAGCTCACCACCAAAGTGAACACTAATGGGATACAGATAATTCACCACCCAAGGATGTAAACCAAGGATACAGGGTTTAAAGGGATAACAAGCTCACCACCAAGGTAAACACCAATGGGATACAGATAATTCAACACCCAAGGATGTAAACCAAGGATACAGGGCTTAAACTAACTCACCACTCTATGGAATCCACCAAGAGATACAGAGTTGAGGAGAAATCAGTATAAACACTGAAATTCACTCAAATTCGGATTCAAAACTTCACTCCCTTGAACACACAACTTTGGGACTTTAAATAACTTGGAACAACCCTCCAAGCATAGGTAAAAGACAATAATTAGATGTGTTCAACAATTACAGCTCAACTAATACATTGACAACTCAATTATTGACTAAGACTCATAAGTAAACACATTAGGTAATAAAAGCACAAACAACTAAGCTAGAAATTCAAATTCCAACCAACTAAGCAATCAAATTCAAATTCTAGAGTAGACTTTAATGCACCATTAACTATGAACCAGTTGTGAAGAGATAGTCATAGATTCCTGCAGACAACTCCAAATGACACATTGACAAATGTGTTAGAAAGCTGACTTCAAGATCTCGTATAGCCACAAATCTTGACATTTAATTCTCTGCACAGCAATACCAGTTCTTTTACGAAATTATCCCTCATTCTGGTTCATGTGCACTCCTGACCATTGTAACAATTTGCACCCCTTGATGATCTATCATGAATCCCATGGATTGCAACACTCCTGTGTCAAGCTCCCATGGTTGAGAAAGACTCGACCTCGAGTCTTGATTGTTGTTTTCACCAAGATAAGGACTAAGGTCAGAGATATTAAATGTGTTGGAAACACCATAATGCTCAGGTAGCTCAACTTTGTAAGCATTTTCTCCAATGCGTTGTAAAACTTTGAATGGTCCATCAGCTCTAGGCTTCAACTTGGCATATTTGCCTGGAGTAAACCTTTCTTTTCTAAGGTGTATCCACACTAGATCTCCTTCTTTGAACTCAGCATACTTCCGATGTTTGTTTGCTGCAGCTTTATACTTCTCATTTTGCTTCAAAATCTTCTCTCGAACTTGTTTATGTAGTTTCTTGATGTTCTTAGCTCTCTCCTATGCATCAATGCTAAATGGAGTTTTGGACAGGAATAGGAGATAAATCCAAAGGACTTGATTGGATTTGCCATAAACAACCTCAAAAGGGACTATGACCAGGGTTTGACTTGATGATCTGTTGTAAGCAAACTCAACTTGGGGTAAAACAAGATCCCATTATCATAAATTCTTACCAACATAACTCCTCAGAAGATTTCCCAAGCTTCTGTTGATAACTTCAGTTTGTCCATCTGTTTGAGGATTATGAGATGAACTAAAGGTAAGTGTAGTCCCCAGCTTTTTCCAAAGTGTACGCCAAAAATGAGATAATAACTTTGGATCACGATCTGAGACTATGGCCTTAGGAATGCCATGCAATTTCATAATCTCCTTGAAGTACAAATCGGCCACGTGAGTTGCATCATTTGTCTTGTTAAAGGGGACAAAATGAGCCATTTTAGAAAATCGGTCAACCACCACCATGATTGAATCTTTGTTTCGCTGTGTTCTAGGCAGTCTCACCATAAAATCCAAGCTAACATCTTCCCATGGATCATTAGGAACAGGTAATGGAGTGTACAAACCAGTGTTCTGCCCATGACTTTTTGCCACATGACAAATTGTACACCTCTTCTCGTGCTTCATCACATCCCTTTCCATTTTCGGCCAATAGAAGTTTGCCTTCACAATAGCAATAGTTTTGTCTCTCCCAAAATGACCGCTAATGCCACTGCCATGTGCTTCATTAATGATTAATTCTCTCAAGGAACATTGAGGAATACACAATTGGTTTGCCTTGAGTAGATAACCATCCTGCAAAAACAAATTGGTTAGATAAAAACTCATTACAATTACTCCATATTTTGCCAAAATCTGGATCATCCTTGTAAAGCTCTTTTAAAACTTCAAACCCAACAACATTCACTTGCATAGAGGTCAGCAAAGAATGTCTTCGGCTTAAGGCATCAGCCACCACATTTTGAACTCCAAATTTGTGCTTGATGGTAAAGTTGAAAGCTTGAAGAAACTCTACCCATCTGGCATGTCGAACATTAAGCTTCTGTTGGATGTTGATGAACTTCAAAGCTTCATGGTCAGAATATAGAACGAATGGTTTTGGCAAGAGATACTGACTCCAATGCTTCAAAGCTCGACAAATAGCATACAACTCTTTGTCATAAGTTGAGTACTTTTTGTGAGATGCATTCAATTTTTCACTAAAGAAAGCAATTGATCTGCCTTCTTGGCTAATAACAGCATCAATACCAATATTGGAAGCATCACATTCAACTTCAAAAACCTTGCTAAGATTTGGAAGTGATAAGATAGAAGCTTTTATCATCTTCTTTTTACTCACCAAAAGAGTTGGGATAGCACAAGGACTCCTGCTTTCCCTCTCTAACTCTTTTCTACATTTTGTTTGGGTAAGCATAGCATTTCCCTCCCCTTTAGTAGGTTTAGGAGCACATTCTAACTTCGAAGGACCCAAAATAACTTTGACCCCATCTTTAAAGAATGTATTAGTATTCCTATAGCCATCATGCATTACTCTCCTATCATACTGCCATGGTCTACAAAGAAGTAAATGACAAGCATCCATAGGAACAACATCACACCATATTTCATCTTTATACTTTTTACCAATAGAAAATGAAACAAGGCAGCGTTTGTTTACCTTGACCTCGTTATCTTTCCGAAGCCATGAAATCTTGTAAGGTTGATGATGCTTCTCTGTCTGAAGGCCAAGTTTATCAATCATCTCCGTAGACAGCACATTTTCTAAGCTGCAACCATCAATAATAAAGTTGCACACCTTGCCATGAGAAGAACATCTGCTATGGTAGATATTTCTGCGAAGCCAATCATCTTCTCGTTCTTGGGCAATACTCAAACTCCTTTGAATAATAAAGAGCGAATCACCTTTATCAGCATAAGTGACTTCCCCTTCATCAACAAAGTCTGGACTACCGAAATTGATCAAGGCATCTGTCTCGATCTCTTCATCACTTTCGTAAAAGTCATCAAATATTGGTGGTTTTCCATGATCCTCAAAGAAGTCATGGTCTGCTTCATCATTCTCCACCGATTCATCTTTATTAGCAGCATCATAATCATCATAATTGCCCAGAGGACTTTGATCTTCTACTTCTCCATGCATTCCACCTGTGAATTCTTTATTTTCCAGAATTACTAAATGTTGCTGGAGTTGTTGGAGCTGCCGCATAAGATCTTCAATGATCAAACGTTTTTGGACTTGCTGAAGTTGCCGCTGAGATCTTCAATGATCAAATCTCGTTCATCTCTTTGAGAAGGAGGCAATTGGGCAGTAGAAGCAGCCTTGTGAGTACAACCAGCCATTGAACCAAAAGCTCTGATACCAATCTGATACCGGATCTTCGAGATATGGCTCTGATACCAATCTGATACCGGATCTTCGAGATATGGCTCTGATACCAATCTGATACCGGGCTGCTGGAGTATAATAGATGAGGATAGGATCTTCAAGTTGATTATCAACTCAAACCAATGGCTGGAACAAATAGAATGGAACCTAACAAACACTCTTTGAAAGGATAACAAGCTCACCACCAAAGTGAACACTAATGGAATACAGATAATTCACCACTCAAGGATGTAAAACCAGGATACAGGGCATAAAGGGAATAACAAGCTCACCACCAAAGGGCAACACCCCATGGGATACAGATAATTCGACACCAAGGAATGTAAAACCAGGATACAGCTTAAACTAACTCAGCGCACTCTTATGGATCCACCAAGAGATACAGAGTTAAGGCGAAAAGAAATCAGTTAAACACTGAAATTCACTCAAATTCGATTCAAAACTTCACTCCCTTGAATACACAACTTTAGAACTTATATAACTTGGAACAACCCTCCAAGCATAGGTAAAAGACAATAATTAAATGATTTCAATAATTACAGCTCAACTAAAACATTGACAACTCAATTATTGACTAAGACTCATAAGTAAACACATTAGGTAATAAAAGCACAACCAACTAAGCTAGAAATTCAAATTCCAACCAACTAAGCAATCAAATTCAAATTCTAGAGTAGACGTTAATGCACCATTAACTATGAACCAGCTGTGAGAAGTAGCATAGATTCCTGCAGACAAACTCAAATGACACATTGACAAATGTGTTAGAAAGCTGACTTCAAGATCTTTTATGGCCACAAATCTTGACATTTAATTCTCTGCACAGTAATACCAGTTCTTTTACGAAATTATCCCTCATTTTGGTTCATGTGCACTCCTGACCATTATAACAATTTGCAACCCTTGATGATCTATTCCCCCCATGAATCTCATGGATTGCAACATCCTGTGTAACAATAGGCCTGCTGTTCAAGCACTCTCCACTAATGTAGACATGCACAACACCAAGGATCAAGTAGGAATTTATTAATCTTGTAACGTTTGGCTTGGGTGAAGGTATGATAAAGGATAATAATTTGGCTCAAATCACCCACAAACACATAATCATTCAAGACTATGTAGAGCTCAACCCTATAACACAACTTTATTTTAATTCACCAGGTTACTCCCCCAAACTTATTTAGAACACTCAATCTTCTGTTTTTTTTCTCTTCTCTTCTTCTTCTTTTTTTTTTGTAGAAAATAAAAGAAACTACACCCCCACACTTTGTTGTTTCATTCTTTTTAAGAACACTTTTCTTTAAGAAGGCTTTATCAGTGCCATAGATCTCTTATTTTCTTCTTTTGTTCTCTGGGTTTTCTTTTTATGACAATTTCCCCTCCCCCACAATTAAACAACACATTGCCCCAATGTATATAAGTATGTGGACACTAAGTACAGATGGCTATGTGACAATAAGTACGATTGACTTTTTTTCTTCTTTTTTTTTTTTTCAAACACCATAGAACTCACTTGCATTGATCATGACACATCCCAACCTCCTCTAACTTCCCAAAACCAGAACATAGCTCAAAATTTAATTGTGAATGATCTACATGCTCATAGGTAAGGGATAAACTGTTTGGAACAAATTCATTTGAGGTAGGAAATCTTTTAGTGAGTTAACAAAGAAAAAGGCTTACAGAGGCTCAAAGGGGTAACTAGGGATCAATTCAGTCAAGGTTGGCTATTAAGGCTCAAACGGTCCAAAGATGGCCTAAATCATTTCCCCAATAGTGGACAGTCTAGGATTTCGCCTCGAGTGACCATCAAACAAGTTCTAGAATTCATTGAAATCTGAAGAAACATTTAAATTACATAAACTTTCTCTAATTGAACAAATAACTCAGTGATAATAGCTCAGTGCTCAATGTTGCGCAAGGAATCAAAAGCAAAGCGAAAACCAATAAACATTCAAGCACACAGATCCATGCATCATTTATCATTTTCCAAGAGTTATTCTTAATTCAATCATTATCTTATCATCGACCCGCAAAATGCAAGAAGAGAGGTACGTGGCGTTGTTACACCTGAGTCAAGATTGTATATTTCAACAATCCTTAGGACCAGTAGCCCGCAGACTTAAAGTTTCCAGCCTATATACCTTTATTATGAAAGAACAAAACAAGAAACAAGACAATTCAAATAACATGAAATAAACAAACTACAGATTTATTTAGAGAGAATGCGTTTCAAGGGTTAAAGAAACCCCATATTCTGCCATTCTCAGGTTTTTCCACAATTGTTTTTTTTTTAAATCAAAACTGATAAAGATAAAAGCACATAACAACTCTAAATTACGCAAAACTAAACTCACTCATAAATAACAAAGTTCAACAAGTCAGCAAACAAAAACAAGTTAGTTAGAATGGGTCTACAAAGTTTAGAAGTTAGCCTCCTTATTCAGCCATTATGGATTGAAGAGATCCAGAATGCGTTTCAAGAGAACTTGAACTTTTTAAGCCACCACTCTAAAAAACCGAGATTAGAAAATATTACCTGGGACGAAAGAAATAACCTGAAAAAGCTCAAAAGAAATGACATGAAAAATCTCAAATAAACACACTAAAAAGAAAGCAAACAAAACGAAGCAAACCAGCAAATAGAGATTACAGATGGAGGGTTAAATCCAGTTGACGCCTTTTGTTGCCTTCTCCAAACCAATTTATCCGAGCCATTGTTGGATCAGGTGAATAGAAGAATTCTTGTAGTTTGTCAATTAACTCTCCTGCAGTTGAAGCTGTAACCAGCATTTGCCTTGCTGACGGTGAGATGAAATTTTTTTCTACAGCTTGATCAAGAAAGGACAACAAACCATCAAAAAAAGTATTAACATTTAACAAACCAATGGGTTTCCGATGGATGTTTAGCTGTGCCCAAGAGGTGATTTGAAATATCTCCTCTAATGTGCCATAACAACCGGGTAAAGCTATAAATGCATCAGATTTAATAACCATATGTGCAATACGCTCATGCATGCTAGAGACTTGTAACTCTTCCCCGATTGTGTTGCCTAGGATATCTCGTACAGCTAAAGGTTTAGGGATAATGCCGAGAACTTTGCTCCCTCCTAGGGATGAAGCTGTCGACACACACCCCATTAACCCAAGACTACCCCCTCCATAAATCAAATGAATACCCCTCGCCGCTAATGTCCTACCACGATCAAGAGCTGCTGTTGTAAACTCTCCATCTTTACCAAATTGCGATCCACAAAATACGCATATAGTTTGGAATCGCCGAATTGGTGTTTTCTCCATGTCTACAAGTGCTCTAACCTTGTGTAAGATAATGACGCACGTTAGGTAATATGCTTTTCAAGTGTAAGACAGGTTATAATAATGACATTTGAAAATATGGAGAATGGATATATACCAACGTAAAACTCTCAAATTTGACACATGGGGACATAATTTCGTTGGGGGTTGCTCGATGCAGATTTATCGCCCCAAGATTTGAAAAAATTGAGATATGCTTTCAGCGGGGTTTGACAAAACCTACACACTTGTCTCCCACGTGAAGCATGAAAAATGGACATATACTTTCGGCGGGGTTTGACAAAACCGCCACACTTGTCTCCCACGTGAAGCATGAAAAGTAGAGATATACTTTCGGCGGAGGGTGACAAAACCTCCACACTTGTCTCCCACGTGTACTTATGCCATAGGGTAGTCATATGGTTTGTCAAAAAGAAAACTTGAAATTAAAACAAACAAAATCAACAAACAACAACAACACAAAAACAACATTGATAAACAGATCAAACGAAACAAAAAAGAAATAAAATTCGACAACAACAACACACATTCAAATATACAAGTAGTTGTGATTGTGGCTCACATCTTCCTCTGGTTTTACGTCCAGTAACGGCTGAAACGCCTTCTATGAGTCGGGGAATTGCTTCCCATCCAGTTTTCTTATAAACTGGCAAACAGGGTCGTTTTTAGTCAGATTCCCTAGACTATAACACTGCATTTCATCACGAAATTGTGTCCATAGATTAAGCAATTCACGCTGAACAAGTCCACAAGAATGTGACTCAAGAGTTAATAAAACATTATACAGCGACTCATTACACAGACCATTCTTAATAAATGACAGTTTATCTTCTCTATTTCTGGACACAAAACCTAATGAACGACAAGTCTGGTTACAATTCCATCTAGCACATTTATAACACACTTGTAACCTCTATGCTCTTCGCCTCTTGGCGTAGTAGCTCTTTCCTAGACCAGGCATGTATTTTGCGAGATTAATGTACGGCTCACCGGACAATCTCACCTTGGCTTCGATAAGCCATCGGATATCAGCAGGCACATTTAGGAGCATCAATGCCCAAAGTCTAGTCATTCGTACTTTATAAATTTTTAACACAGCATTTTGAGGAAGTGAAGGGAAATATTTACGAAGGTTCGATAGAAAGATATCAGCATCCATTGAAGAGAAGAAAAGGAGAGATATTACCGATATTGCGATTGAGTTTGTTCTTCTCCCAGATATGCACGTTTCAAACCTTCGAACAATGGCTTCAACTCCCGTTTGAATGTTTCCTCAAGCTGTTGCACAAATGAAATTCGAAGTACGGAATAATCAAATTAAACAAAACAAAGGAAAAGAAAAGAGTAGAAACGAAACTAAAGACACATAAAAGAGATAACAACAAGATATCAAACAAAAGTAAAAAAAAAAAGTAAAAAAATATAAAAACAAATAAGACAGATGGCAAAGAGAGATAAAACCTGGTCAATTTGATGGTCTACGAAAGGAATCTCCTCGAGACACAAAAATGGATCATTATTACCTTATTTTATTTTTCTTTTCTTTTTTATTTATTTTTCAAAAACATTGGGTTGCCTCCCAATAGCGCTTGTTTAACGTCCTCAGCCCGGACGTTGGTTCATCATGGTGGAGGATCCAATCTCGCTGTGCTTCTCTAGGTGCTCTTGGATCCTTCTTCCAACAAGAAATGGTGTAAGCATATGGCTGGGCCTTGGATGTTAGCAATCGTCCCCTTAATATCTGTTTTGTGAACTCTAAATACTCGGACGCGTTTCTCTTCTTGTAGTGGTGCAAGGCCCATTTCTATTGTAACTAGCAAAGGATCGTTGTCACCCAAAAACACATGCCTCAAATAATCTGGAAGTAGCTTAAGCTCCAAGGTATTGGCTTTCATCACAGAAGGAAGAAGTTTCTCATTAGATAAAGGCAATTCAATGTACGAACATCATACCTTAACTGTTTGTGATTATAATAATAGTCATAATTCTAAGCATGCCATAGCTTCCTCCATTTCTTGGCACACTTGTATCAACTCCTGTTCTTTGAAATTTTCTGTCCTATGTGCTCCTAAAAACCACTTCTAATCCAATCCTGTGAGTTAACTCAAAATGTTTTTGTGGCAAAGAATCAATAACATTAACTGCAAAAACAGAATGCAAGTCACTAGGGTACCTCATTGTCTCAAAAATATTGAAACGAATCACCTCGCCATCGAATTCCATGGTGAGAGTGCAATCATGAACATCAATCTTAGTTCGAGCAGTTTTCAAGAATGGTCTCCCCAAAAGAATTGGTGTTGGATTAGGAGATGTCTCATCCTCCATTTCAAGAACATAGAAGTCTGCTGGGAAAACCAATTGATTTACCTGCCCAAGCACATCTTCCACAACTCCCTTGGGATATGCCTTAGAACGATCAGCAAGTTGAATGGTAATACCAGTTTTCGCAAAAGGTCCAAGGATTTAAAGAAGCATAAAATAGAAGTATGCATGACATTAATAGTGCTCCTAAACCTAATATAGCTTTCTCAAAAGCTGGTATTACCAAGGTGCAGGAATGATGAATCGTCCTGGAAGATCTTTGCATTTTGAGGAATTTTCTTTGCAAACACTGGAAACATTTTTCCCAACAAGTACTTTCTCATTTCTTTTTAACTTTCTTTTGCTGGTGCATAACTCCTTGAGACATTTTGTATAATGAGGTACTTGTTCGATAGCATCCAGAAGTGGTATATTTACCTCGATTTTGTGAGAAGTTTCCAGAATTTCTTGTTCTTGTTCCTCCTTTTTCGATTTTGCAAATCTACTAGGAAAAAGTAGAGGAGAAACATATGAAGGAATGGGAGTTATAGGATTTACTTGAGAAGTCAGTGTTTTGTTCATGGTGGGAGTGGTGTCATCTCCTTCATCAGTTTGTGATTTCTTTGGCAGGACATCTAATTGCTCTTCATTTTGCAAAGTTATCGCACAAGAATTCTCTCTTGGATTGATCATCGTTTGACAAGATAATTCTTCTAAGCCTCGGTCCTCGAATTTGCTCATGCTAGTGGCCAATTGTCCCATTTGATTTGCCAGGTTTTGGATACTTGCCCCAGTTTCCTGCTGGAATTGCATTGTGTTAGTGGCAAGTGCATTAACAATATCTTCGAGAGAAATACCTGAGTTTTGCGAAGCTGGTTGCGGTGCTGGATGTGGCATTGGTGGTGGTTGCATTTGAAATGGTTGCTGCACTCTAGGTTGATTGAAACTTTGTGGCCGATTTGGTATCATATTTGGAGTGATTGGTTGATGATTCCAGTAACTGAAATTATGTTGATCTTCCCATCCAGCAGTGTAAGTGCTAGAGAAAGGATCATACCATTGCCTCGTTTGTCCTGGAAATCCACCCATGGCATTGGCTTGTTCCATATATTCTTCTTGTAAAGTTGGATACATGTCGATTGGATGCTCCATCGTATAATATACCCCACATTCATAAGATTTTTGCATATCTCCTACAGCCATGTTTTCCACAAGAGAGGTTAGCTCATAAAGTTGTTGTTCAATGTCGGAGTGCTTACCTCATTTACTCTCCATGGTACTTGTGGCTCAAATCCGCTACTGAATTGATAGAAGTTTACTGCCATGTTGTCTAAAAACAAACAATCAGAAAAGAAAAACAAAGAAAATATGAATCAACAATGAAAACAAAATAACAAATCGATTAGAAAATCAATCCCCGGCAACGGCGCCAAAAAACTTGATGCGTTCGAAACTAGCAAGTATACTAGTCGCACAAGTAATAAAGTGATAAGTAGATATCGTTCCCACGAGGATTGATTCTAATTGAATGTGTTATTTTTCAGCAATAATAAACTAAACAGGGGGGGTTTTGTTGATTGATTAACTAAACTTAATACGAAAGCAAATGAAGAATAACACAAAGCAAAGTTAAATGGAGTGAAAATCAATGAGAGACACTTGGTTAAGAGTTCATTCTCTGCCACAAGATATGAATTTGTGAATTAACATAGAATTGTAATCCAATTACAGCATTGAAGTTATCAACCGTAGATAACAACAAGCTCTGTTATACCAATCTTTCCTTACTTTGTTGTTAAATAAAATAGGCTCTTTACTTAATCTCTATACATTAAACAACCTAGAACAAGCTCTCTAAATTTAATTCAATGGATGCATTATGAAAGAAAGACAGGTTAATCTAAGTGATAAACACACAAGCTCGGATTATTTAACTTAGGTTATATTCTCCAATTGCAATCTCTGATCACAATTTTGCTACTAATGATTCGAAATTCAAGACAATTACGGATCAAGATTTCTAGTCTAGCAATAGACAATATCCAGATTATATTCAGTTGGCCACCCAAAGACAATCCAGCAAGTAATCATAAGCATTAAACATGGGAAAATACAAGCAACTTCAATTAGAGAATTGGATAACAACTTCTTGCACAATCAACTTACAAAAACCATATCAGGGGCTCTGAAATCACCCTCAACCAATTCAGATTCAGTTACACATGTTTAAGAACGTGGTAAATAAAATACAACCTGGAGACATTCCAGAAAATGAAAGGGAAGGGAAAAACTTAGCAAATTTGATGTAATTCTCTTGGGATTGTAGTTCTTCCTCTTTCCAAGCTTCCTTTCTCCTTCAAGAACTCCAAGAGATGAAAGAATTCCAGAGCTGAAGCCTCCACCACGTTCTCCCCTCTTCAAGTTATGAAAATAAAACCCTAAAATGTGTTTAAATACTCTGCTACAGTAACTTGCTACAGTGCCCCGCATTTAATAACATGCTACAGTGATATATGGAATTACAAATATACACTTCTCATACCATTTTTATCACAACTTTCGGTACACTACATAAATTCGTGAACCGTAAAGTTCTCCAGAAAATAGACTTCGAGAGCTTTTCAATGGTATATAGCATGTTATCCGGTTAATTGTATATCGATACAATCAACTCCAAGAAATTGGTTGACTAGCAGAGATGAAAATGAAGGGTTTTACTCCAATTTTGTGTAAGTTTCTCCAAAACTCCTACAAACATCAAAAACCACACAAAAACATAAAAATACCAAGGAATATAGCAAAGAAACATGGATAAATTGATATG
>SNVD02004375.1:0-200272 GCA_013180625.2 Boswellia sacra | reverse complement strand
TGCCATCAATTTTTAAATTTCTTGTCTTTTATTTTATTTTTAGCATGTTATTTATGAGTCTTTCAGGTCATCTCTCTTGAATAACAGAAACTTCAGGTAATGTCCCCTATACTTTATCTCTCTACACTTAAACGTTGAGGACAATGTTTCATTTGGTTTGGGGGGAAGGATAGTAGACATAAGTGTGTCTTGAATTTTCTTTTTTCTTGCAAAAAAAAAAGCGAGTTAGTAATTAGATTCAGAGTGCGGTGTAAGGAGTTCAAATCCTCTTGAGACGCATTCTGGGTCAGGAATGGTAGAGTAAAGAGGATCAGTTTGAACCCTTGAAACCCATTCTAACCAATTTGTCATTTTATTTTGATCTTGTGAACTCATTTTAGCTAACTTGATATTATTTAGTCTTGATTTTTGAATTTTATAACAAGGTCTTATTCATTTTACTTTGAATTATTCAAATCTATGAACTCTCACAACCTTATCATTTAAAAATTTTGTGCTTATGTACTCATTAAGCAAGTATTCATGAACCTTTCTTCACACAAACACACATACCTTGATGCATGATTGTGGATGGCAAAATGAAATGTTGTAATATTGAGTTCTTTTGTTTTATTTAGGATAACAACACAAAGGAAGGGGAAAGTTAAAAGAAAAAAAAAGTGAAAAAAAGAAGAAAAGAGCAATTGTGGATAAGTTTGGTCTCGTAGCCTCCTTAATTCGAGCAATTAAGCCCGAGGGGTGCCTCAACACCTAATACCCTATGACTAACTGGTTTGGGAGCTATTGGCCCAAAGCTCGCTACATGGATTAAGGAGAAAGCTTAATGAGATTGAACATTGCACTAACCACAAGTTTCTAAGCAAAAATAAAGCATCGGCAACCCGAGTCGTTAAGCTTGAAGGGGTGTCTTAACACCTAATGCCCTAAGGCCAACTGGTCTGGGAGTCATTAGCCTAAGGCTCGCTACATGGGTTAAAGATGCATTCTTTCAAAAAAAAAGAGAGAAAAAAAATATATATAAAATGAATAAATGCCCCTTACCTAAGGTTGTTAGCCTTAACAAATATTAGAACCGATATGGCTTCTTTCTAATAAGCCTCGTAATCATGTGTCGACTGAACACAAAAAGAAGATTTATTGATATCTTGACTGAAGGGTACGTGAGTCATATAAAAAAAAAATCAGTTGAGAGTTTGTTTATTTGGATAAAATCAAGGAGAATGCAATAAATGACCACCTTGGATGTAAAATTCTATAAATCACTTCTAAATAATAACACTTTAATTGCTAGGGACTAGCAATAAGCTAGTTGGGGGGTGTGATGAACACTTAAATATGCATGTTTAATAAGAGTTTAGTTCATCATATTGCATTAATAGTGTCATTAAATTCCTCAACTTAAGCATATTTGTAGCATTTGCATCTTTGGAATTAATTTCTCTTAATTTTGGTTTTGTTACAGGTTCGGTTAAATGGGCATAACTCTCTATTTATAGATCAGAATGGTGCAATTCTTAATGTTTTGGAAAGATGATTCAATTGTCTACAAGATTGTATTTCACAAGCATAATCAAATTCGGGCTTTTATTGGACCAAAGTTGGGCTTGAAGTGAACCCATCTACAGTCTCAGCCCAGTCTGACCAGGCCTCAGTATTTGAACCGTATCTCTCAAAATACGTATCCAAATTGTGCAAATCAATATGTTCTAGAAAGCTGAGAGAAATATCTACAACTTTCATGAAGACATGTGATTAAAATTCACAACATTTCGATGTCAAAATTGATGGTCAAAGTCGGTGCCTAATGATCCCAATTGTCAAAGATATTTACAACTAATATTTGACAATTATGCCCTTGTAATTTGACAAGTTTGCCCCTGGATGTATCTATAAATAGAGGTGCCTTGTGACCCATTAGGGCATCTTGGCCTTGGCTGGAACATTTTGGCTTTGGCTAGGATCTTGTATTGTGTTTTGTGTGTTTATGTTATTAATGAATTTCCTTTTTCTTGCATTTTATTTTCTTTCTATTATAATGTTCTTCTAATTTCTCTTTTGCTAAGGTGAAAGGGTGAAACCCTTGATATGAGAATAAGGATTCTCTAACCCTTAATATGTGCTTAATAATCTTAATCTTATAATGTTTATTTAATATGATTTATATTTAATTTCTCAATCAATCTTGACACCACTCGTAAAGTGGAGGTCTTGATCCATTGTCGACAATCCTTGGCACATCAAATGCTTGCATCCTTTCTAGATGATGTATGGTTCTTCCTTACCGACACGAATCTAGTTAGGAACCTTGATTTGTTGTAGACATATGATGATTGGCACATTGGATGCTTGAACCCATTTACAAGAAGTGGTATAAATGTTGGTAATGAAACAAATATAATTCATATAACTAAAATGGGTTAATTATCCTTATTTGAAATATCAAGGGCGGATCCCCTAACCTTAGCCTTCATTGTTATTGTGTTAATTCCTCTTGTATTTTAATTATTCTATTGTTTATGAACTTTTTATTTTATTTACTATGGTAGGTTCTACCACCTTATGAAATTGTTCTTTAATTTACTATGGTTGGTTATACCACCTATTTCCATGGATGGTTTTACCTCCTCTTGCTTTTTGTTTTATATTTGAATGGTCGGTAATACCACCTACCATCTTACATACTTGTTGATATTATCATGTCACCTCTTTGAATCATCCATATCACATTTATTTAGCTTATAATTTGTAACGCTTAAATTCCCTTCCTCGTGGATCGACCCCGGTCTCACCGGGTTTTATTACTTCGACACTCCTATACTTTGGAGACAATCCTTTTTCGGATGTGTCAAGAATGGACTGGATACTAAGGTGGAAAAGTCAAGGAAGCAGTTGACACTACAAGAAATTTTTTACATATTTGACGCATTGGTTTTGTATATTTGAGGGTTCTCTTAAAACCCGGTCAAATATAACATAATTTTATAAAGTCAACCTACCTTTCCACTTATTTGACGCTACCATAATTTAACAAAATTACAAAATTGCCATTTTATATAAATACTATCTTCCCTCTTGATTTTCGGCATTTCCCTCCTAACCTAGCCGCTCTCTCTTCATCTCTTCCGCCCTCTCCCTCTCTGCGTGTTCCATTATGCTAGAAATCACTTGTCCCCTCCCTCCCTTCCTCTATTAAGTGATTGAATCCTTTTAACATTGTACTTTGTTTTTCTAACGAAGCATCTGTATATTTGACGGTTTGATTTTGTTGAAGCGGCAAACAGTGCGACATCGGTGATTTCGGTTTGCTGGGTTTTATGTGGCAGTGGTGACTGTTGTAGGTGTTTTTCTTGGATGCGATGGTGGTACAGGTAAGGCTGTGATAGTGTGGTATAATGCTGGGGCTGTTGCTGTGGCTGTGGCTGGAAGCATGATGGTTGATGCTTTAGTTTTGGGAAATAATTTTTTATTATTATTAAAACTAAGTTTTCAAAATTATGTTATATTGCTGTATTACCCTTTGAGTCGCCGCCAAATAAATTGAATGGTTTCATAAACCCTAAATCCCCAAATTTGTCTCGAGTATAGTAGCCGCTGCCTCCATCGATAAAAGTCACCTGTAAGTTTCTATAAATTTTTATATTTTTCTTTGTTGCTTATATAGGTGCTTCTTGAAGACGCAGACGGCCAGGTGGAGGAACACAGGGTCCAGGCAGCCACCACTTTAGGAACAGCTATCATGCCTGAAGAAGAGTTGAAAAAGAAGAGTAAGCGAAAGCGAAATCATAAAATGACTGAGAAGCAACCAAAGATGATGGATGATGTGGTTGAAAAAGAGGATGCAGAAGCGATTGAAGACGGGGGAGAGATAGAAGTGGAGAAAGAGAGTCGCAAAGAAGAGATGAAAGTGAAAGTGAAGAGTGGGAGTGGGATAATGACTACGAAGTCGTTTGACTCTCTATGATTGTCTTAACACACTTTTAGAGCTATTCAGGAAATGGGTTTCCAGTATATGACTCAGGTTTGATTCTTTATAGTTGAAATGGATTGATTGCTATTGCTTCCTAAATCACAACACGATGTTTATAGTTAATAGTTAGTAAACTTGCAGATTTAACCGACTGTTGAATGAAGTTTCTGCTTTAATATTTCATTGGCTGGTGCATAACCTGCATGACATTATTCGGAAAAATGTTTGACTTTCTCTCTTTACTTTTTGTAGAACAAGAATGTATAATATCCATAGTAGTTTCATGATGATCTTTTTGACTCCTTTGTAATGCAAATTTTTTAATGCGGAGATTTATGTCTTATTTCTTACGGTTAGTATGTCATTACAAATGCAAATCCAAGCTAGAGCAATTCCACCACTTACGATTGGCAAAGATGTCCTTGGAGCTGCGAGAACTGGTTTAGGGAAAACCCTGCTTTTCTAGTACCAGCTGTTGAGTTGTTGTATAATGCTCAGTTCACACCTCGGAATGGAACAGGTGTTATAGTCATTTGTCCCACCAGAGAGCTGGCAATTCAGGTGAAAATTCGTTTGATCATGTTTTAGTTGATATTGCTGTCACTATCTTAAAAATTGTATTTCCTTTTTTATTTTTATTTCTTTTCTTATTAATTATAATTAAAGCTTGTTTCAGTGCTACAATTCCTTTATGTATATACAAATAATGAGTATCTTAAGATGCTACAATAAGTGCAATCTCATTATGACATTCAAATAGTGAATATCTAAGTAGCAGGAAATAAATTGGTTGGTCTTAAATGATGCTTCCTTAGCAATTTGATGCTCTGCATATTGAACTTTTTTCGCTTATGTTACAACTGGCTTTCTGCTCTGGTTGTCGTCTCATTTTTAGTGATATGCTATCTTGTGCAAATTAAATTGTTATGGCTTGGAATGGAATAAAAAAAAGCAAGAATTGATGCACTGGAATGAATAATATTTTGCCATCAAATGCTTTTATTTTCAAGGGTGTGAATATGACATAACTGGAAAATTTGCTCTAAAAGAATTTGAGTCACTTTTTCATTTCTTAGTTTCTCTGCATTGCATCTTAAGGGAAAGGTGACAGAAAAAGAATGTTGAAAAATCACCTCCCATTTTGTTCGTCTGGCTTAGTTTATCTGCATTGCATCTTAAGGGAAAGGTGACAGAAAAGAATGTTGAAAAAACAACTCCCATTTTGTTCTTCTGGCTCCCAAATTTAACAACCTAATATTTTGATAAGGGTCTTGAGTTGGGCAGTCTGATTCTTGTTTCAGGATTTCCGTATATATTTTTTCCCTTGTTAATTTTGACTGTTCATTCATCTTCGTTTCAATTTTGAAATATTTTAGACTCATGCTATGGCAAATGACCTTCTCAACTACCACTCCCAGACTGTAGGATTGGTTATTGGTGGTTCAGCTAGAAGACGAGAAGCAGAACGTAATTTGAAAGGAGTAAATTTATTAGTAGCAACCCCTAGTTGACTTCTTGACCATCTTCAGAATACCAAGGGATTCATATATAAGAACCTGAAGGTCCCATAAAAATACTTCTCTCTCTGTCTATGTCTCTCTCAGCTGGAGGTTAATTTAATGGCTTGGTTAATAATATGCTTGCTTATGTATTATATGTACAAACATTTTAAAAAGAATTTCTTCTTGGACTTGCAGTGCCTTATGATTGATGAAGCTGACAGGATATTGGAAGCAAACTTTGAGGAAGAAATGAAGCCAAGCATGAAGCTTATACCAAAAAGGTAAATTATCTCAATTATAGTGGTCATTTGTACTGTTAGTAAGTGAATCCCACTTGAGGGCTCTTTGAGATAACTGAATGGAGATCATCTGATTGGTCATTTTAAAAGCCCAGAGAATGCTGCTGAATCATCATTGTGCCTCAACCATGAGGTCTCAGGTATGATACTGCATAACCATTAATGCAATGAGAGAATATGTTGACTGCCAATTTATCCTTTAATTCTATATGTACTTATGGATTGCAGGCACCTGCAGAACAATAAGCTTACTGGGACCCTTGATGTTCTAAAGGATCTTCACCTAAATGATCTGTACCTACCTCACCTCCTCTGTTTTTCACTTGTTTTATCAGTTTCATTACAGAAAAATGTAGTTTATATCCAAAGGTAATAGTAGTTATCATATACAACCTTCTGTTACTCACAAATTATTTTCTTTTCCTGTAGGAACATTGAAAATAATTTGTTCTCTGGGCCTATACTTGCCCAGTTGTTGACTATTCCAAATTTCAGGTAAAGCCATAAACACTTGAGTTTACTTTCTTTTTTGTTGTTAACTTGTTATTTTCAACAGTCTCTGCCTATATATATAGAGCCATAAGAGGTGTAATTAGATATACATGGGTTAATCATATCTCAGAATTTAAAATCTGTATTCTTGTGACATTAAGGCAGCCCTAGTTGGATCATGTTTAAACAGCCTTACCAATTGTTTATTACCAAACTAGTGGGTCAGAAAGCAGTCACAGATGTGTTCTTTTCTATTAGATTGTGGGAGTAGCACATGAGCTACCCAGTTTCTTAAAACCTAGAGCAGCTGAATACATTCTTTTCAAATGGAATCTTAAAAAAAAAAAACCTATGATTAATAGTAATTTAAAAGAAAGAAAAAGAAGAAGAAGAAGATTCAATGCTTCCATCTCTTAAGTAAAGACATACTATTATCGGATATTGTTATCCAATATGCCAATAAGATGGGGGATGTTTCTAGTATCAGTATATTTGTGATCCTTCTAGCTTATCTTTTTCTTCTTCTTTTTCTTTTGTTCTGTACTTTCTTGGTTGTTTTGATGATTGTAGCATTTACTCTGCAGAAAAGATGGAAATCCCTTTAATACAACTATTATTCCATCACCTCCAACTGCACTACCTCCATCTGTTGCTTGGGCACCATCTTCTGAAAATGCACCTGGGTATCTGGCAGGTGTACCTATTATCTCTTAAGTGGTTATTTAGTCAGTTTCAGGTTCTTTTCCATGTAGATTTTAGGAATTAAGGTCTGTTTGCTATGATCTCGCTAGTGTCTTGGTGTTTCCATCAGTTTTGCTAATTTTTATCTTAGCTGTAATTTCGATAGCTGAATTTAAGGATGTCAGATCATATGTTTACTTTCTAATTCAGTAATTTTCACTAGTTGTTTGAGGATAAGAAATAAGTAAGTAAATTATGTTCTTATTCTTATTCTTAATTGCTCCATTCCTATTCTTAATCCTGGTTGCTGATGCAATAGTTGGGGCTTCAATTATAAGATTGAGTTGTCTCTTTTCATTTTCCAACTTTGTGACCTGTAGTTATATGATTATAAGCCTTGTGAATTTCAGCGCAATTAGATCAGAACATGTGTTTTTTCTGTTCTTCATTTTGGAGTGACTCACCTATGAATTGTTATGGAAAATACAGCCCAAGCCCCTGAAGAATCTTAGTGGCCAGACATGCCAGATATGTGGTGATAGTGTTGGACATACAGCCACTGGTGATATCTTTGTTGCCTGCAATGAGTGTGCCTTCCCATTCTGCAGGCCTTATTATGAATATGAGCGTAAAGATGGAACTCAGTCTTGCCCTCAGTGCCAGGACGCTGACTCCAAGTTGAAGATTATTCTCGATGACAATTTAAGATTGTAATTTCCTTTTTCTTTTTAATAATTTTACTTGAAAATTGTATTATTGTTGTGATTTGTTGCTGATTTTTGTTTCCATTTTTAATGCAGGGTTTTTCCAGTATTATCTTTTCAATATTAATATTATCTTTTGCTGGCTAACTTTGTTATGTGAATTTTGCTCTTTGAGCTGACTCTATATTGTTTATGTTTTCCAGATAGATAAATTGAATAAGCAAAGGGAGAATGGCACTTCCCAGGTCCTCTGTAGATGGTGTCTCTTTTACAAACCTGACTGTCATTTGCTTCCTGTTGTTAAGTTGCTTCTTGAATCTAACAGATAAAATTCTTGATTGAGACGTGAATTCTCAGGGATCTTTTCTGAAAATGAATGAGTTAATAAAAATTTTTGGCTTGAACATTAGAACTAATTAAGTCTAAACATTGAGAATGTATTGCCCATAATACAAAGTTATTATCGACCGTCTCTGAGATAAAATTCTTGCCCCATCCATTTTTGTTTAGCCATGAACTGCTGAGAAATGGCTGCAGGTTACTTAATCAAACCATTTTTGTTGCGCCATTGTTTTGGATGCTGTCTTGGCTAGGAAATTCCAGAGCTTCTGCCATCATGGAGATCCATAATAGACTCTTACTATAACAAAGTCCTGTGAGTTTGATCTCTTCTTAGTGTTGGATTGCTTTTTGAGCTTTACGTTTGCATGGTTTATGTGCTCCAAATACAATTAACTAAATAAAGATTTCAATTCTTTAGAAACTTGCCATTTTAAGAAAGTGAAAAATATTTATAAAGATCATACATTTCTTTAAATGTTATGATTACTTTATTGCTTGCCATTTTATTTTTATTAACATCTACCTTAGGATGCAAGATAACCCAAATATGGTATTATATAGTTCGGCTATAACTTTTTACAGTGAAGCATTTATATTTTTATACCAATTGACTGAATAGTGCCTGCAATGCAAGGAGGAATTCTAAGATTCTTGCTCTATACTTCGTTTCTTTGCATCATTTCTTTTCTTTTTTTTTTTGGGTTCTCTTACAAATTTGTAAAAAGTTGAAAGTAAATAAATGCAAATTTGATATTTTAATTTGATATGGTAAGAAATTTGCAAAAATATCAAATTGTGGTTTTTGTTCTTGGGCAGCTTCAAAATGATGCTAAGTCTTTTTTTTGGAAAAGTTACTTAGTAATATAAATCCAAAAAAATTAAAATGCACAAAAATCTGAGGGGCATACCCCAAGAATTACAAGAAGGACGTAAAGTCCAAACACATAATCCAACAAAAGATCAAAAAATATAGACCACAAGCGGCCTAAAACAAAGTAAAAAGGCCATAAACGGCCTTAACAACATAAATGATAAATGGCCACAAACGGTTTAAATCATAAAAATACAAGAGCTTCAGCCGTTCTTGTTTTTCTTCTTCTTACCCTTCTTTACTGGGGTAGCTGGGGTGTCCGTATGAGTATGATCAATCCTATCAGATTGGTCCTCATCACTCAGCCTATTCAAAGGCTCAAAACGGGAGGAAGAAGTCTCAAGAGGTTGTCCTGTGTTTATCCGCCCTGACGAAACAGATGCCTCGCGATTGGTTGAATAATGGATAGTACCCAAAAGCTTACCTTGGTCTGTCACAAAAGGAGATAGAGAGTCAGATTCTGAGACTGACTCTGTGCTCAAAACTATAGCAGCCTTAAGAGTCATAACTTGCACTAAAGAATCTGCTGGAATAGCCACAGCTTCGAAACTCTCAGCGACATCAGTCGCAACCTTACCCAAATTCAAGGGGGCACCATCAGAAGGGGTGCTATCAGAGGTGCTAACCTCAATCTTATCCTGGACTGGAGTCTTTGCCGGATCCGGACAACGGTGACCAAACCTGCGACATTTGGAGCAATGTTTTGGAATCCACTCATATTCGACTTCAATTTGGATGGGCTCAGGAGAGAGTTTGCACTTGAACTCAAAGTTCTGGATCGGAGGGCGCTTTGCATCAAGAAGAACACATACCCTCGCATAATCCAATCTGGAAAGATCGAAAGTCATCTTGTCACAAGACATAGGTTGTCCAACCATGCTGGAAACAATGCTAAGACCTTTGGTTGTCCACAAAGGGAAAGGCAGGCCATATAATCGGATCCAAATAGGAATATACCTCAATTGATTTGCATTAAAATCTAAATGGGGGTTCCAAGGTTGTAAGATAATTGTTTTACCTCCGAGCATCCAAGGACCGCGAGCAATTATGTTATGAACCTCTTCCTCTGTTTGGAAGCGGAAGATGAGAAACCCCTTGTTTGTGGAACGGACGTCTTCCAAGCCGCTGGATTTCCATGCACGCATGGCCAACGCGCGAGCAGCATGAAAAGGCATCACATATCCCGGAAATAAACCAACAAGACATCTATGCCATTCGGCCACATTTTCATCAACAATCTCATCCGGGATCTCAAGCACTGTACCCGGTTTCTTGGGAGTAATCCCTAGCAGTTTGCATTGATTACTCGAATCGGTAATCTTAACTTTGTCAGCCCAATTAGTCTTATGCGGATCTATTGACCAAACCACAAGGAATCAAGAAATCGACCAACAAGCAAAGATGTATGAAATAACCTGAGGAACAAACTGGGCGGGGCTGATGAACAGTGTCTCCGGCAAATGAATAGTGACCACCGCGGTAAACAGTAATATCTGAATTGAAGAAACGGCGATTTGAGGGGTTTTTCGTTGGAATCAGATGACGGCCAAGAAGAAAAAGTTGGTCAATGTTGCCCGATCTACTAGATGGTGGCGAAGGTGAGATACAACTCGCCGTTTTCCGGTGAGATGTGGTGGTAAATAGTAAATCCGAAACTTTTAGGCCTTGAACGGAGGTGTTGCGGCGCGAATCTGGTGGTGCTGATGAAGGAAAACTTGTAGAACGTCGCCTGATCTACAAGAATTTGAAGAAGGTGAGATGCCACTCGCCGGTGATAGGCGGCAGGCGGCGGTGAATAGTGAAAATCTGAAACTTTTTGACCCTGAACGGAGGTATTGCGGCGTGAATCTGGTGGTGCTGATGAAGGAAAAGTTGTAGATCGAGCCAAGGCCAACACGATGGTGATGGAGGTGTCGTTTCACTTGCCGGTTGGCAACGGATGAATAGTAAATCCGAACACTGTTTTCGACGGTTTTGATCGCCTTCCGGTCGGAATCTGAAGAGGGTCAAGAAGGAAAGTTTCCTCAGGATATTCTGATCTACAACATATGTAAATCTCAAAGGCTTATTCGCCAAACGAGCGGAGTAAACAGTAACTCCGGCGACCCTAGTTGAGAGAAAATTTTCTCCCTAAACCCTAACCCTAAACCCAAGATTAAATGATGCTAAGTCTCAGCCAGGGGAGTTCGATGTGAAGTTCCGATTGGCCAAGATACTCTTGAAACCATGTTGGGGTCCATGTATTGTATAAGAGACCAGTTGTCTAACATGGTAAGATCTTATGCTTGAATCTGCATTGTCATCCCGTTATGAGTTATTAATCACAGATATTATTTCACTTCTCTGTTGGTTTATCATAATAAGTTTTGTCTTTACCTTGTCAGGATGAAACATCAAACGGGCATCTGCAGCAAGAAACCAATACATTGTAGTTTTACAGTTATGTTTCAGGTAGACGATATAGCTTCCAGAATCTGTTTCACCTGTTTTTCAAAGTCATTAACTTTTCTTATTGGTTATTTTTTCTTCTCTTCTGACCATGACACTCTGTTACCTCACTGTTTTAACAAATGAGGAGATCCTGCATTAAATTTGCCTTTCTTTTTTTCTTTTGTGGAAATGGGGATATGAATTAGAGACAGATACATATGAAGAGATGGGGAGAATCCCCTTGTGATTGTGATTCTTTAAGGTTTAATGTGTTTGACTTAGTATCTTCCCTTTGTATTGATTGCCATTCTTAAATTTATTGGATTTAACACACCATCAGATTTTACTCACAGATTTTTTTTTTCCAAGTCATGAATACTTGTTGATAGAATATTTTAAATGAGAATAAATTTATGGAGACAATAACTGGCACTGCTGTCAAATCTTTGCAAGCAAGGGAAAAGAAACATCTTTGGTTCTGGAAGCAATTATTTAGTAATTTGAGCAAAATGCATGTTGCTTTAGTTTTTCTGCTTTTGTCCATATTACTCATAATCATAAATTTATTATTCATTTATTGGCTTCTGGATGCAATGAGATTAGATTTAATATTCAAATCTTGTCAAAACTATATAATAATAGTATTTTAACCATTCCTCCAATTCTATTTGTATTATATTTTCATGAAAGACTATATAATATAAATAATTTTTGTGAAAAATATTTATAAATATATATATACATACTTGACGGTTCAAAACATTATGATGCCATTCTAAAAAAGTTGATAATAACAAACCGTCAAATATGGGTCAAACGAATATGTCATATTTGATGGTATCTATTAAAAAACAGTCAAATATGAGTCTGTCATACTTGACAGTATCCAAATCGACAAGTATAATAAACAGTCAAATATTTGACTGTCAAATATGAGTTAAAAATATTTGTTAGCAAAAAAAGAGTCAAATATGAGCCAAAATTTTTGTCATACATGACAGTATCCAAATGGTCAAGTATTAAAAAAATTACTTTATAATAATATTTGTCTGTCAAAAAAGAGTCAAATATTATTCTATGCTCACATACTTGACGGTCAAAAGCAATCAAATATGAAAAAAATTCGACCTAATAATATTTGACGGTTATTGTCACATACTTGACTGTTACTGTCACATACTTGACGCTTAAAAGCAATCAAATATGAAAAAATTTGACTGAATTAGGTTCATAATATTTGACTGTTATTGTCAAATATTATTTACAATAATTTAAAAATTTTGACCGTTAATTTTGTCATATTTGACGGTTTATGTCAAATATTTCTTCAATAAACCGTCAAATAATGCCTAAAATTTGAATTCAAAGGTATATAAACTTGACTATTTTGTAAGAGTCAAATAATGCTATAGTGAATATTTGACTGTTTGATCAACGGTCAACTATTATCATATTTGACGGTGACATATATGACACGCAATAACCGTCAAATATTATCATATTTGACGGCTAAAAACAGTCAAATATTTACTTTTTTCTTGTATGAAGGAAAGGAAAAACAGGGTAAAGAAAATTCGATGTGTAAAGAAGGTAATAAAGCCTTTTTATTCTGCAATTTAAATTCAATTTTTATTGTTAGATCTCTGCCCCTTTTTTATCTTTCCCTTTACATGTTAGAAGACTTTTTTATATTTCCCTTCCGCTTCATCAACTACTTTGTCTATTTAAAGAACTAACAATTAATAATTTTTGTTTCTTTCATAAACATGTGTCTAAGAAATCTGTTGACTTAAAGAATCTTGATATTATGCTGAAAAATCACTTGCTCTTAAGCCTTTAGGTAAAGATTAAAATTAATATTTTAACTTCTAAAAATAAATTTTTGTAGTTGTTGTTGGGTAGAGTCACAGTTATATAAGAAAAAAGAAATTGTATCTTTGTACCGTATATTCTTGGATTTTAATCATTAGTGCTATCAAATTTCATAATTAATTGTAAGAATTTACTACATAAATTGAAAGAAAGAAAGAAATTATAAATTAAGAGAATTATTAGTTCCATAAACAACATTTTTGAGAATTGTAAGAGACCAATCGTCTGTCACATTTAGATCAACAAAAATCCCATCGAAGGCGAAGGCATCGATCTTTTTTGTATGCTTATATAAATTTCATGGTAGTTTTTTCAAACAATGTGGCTATTAAAGAGAGTTTGTAGAAATTAATTAGAATTTGTTCAGTAAATGGGGGGCTTGTTGATTTTAAGATCATGAAACTAGCGAAGCTAGTGAAAATACAAACTGCAATAAAATTATATGCTATGTCTTCCGGGCATTTCCTGTGAGAGTGAATTGTACCATAGAATATATGTTAAAGTTAAGCTCACATTATAAGCTTTATTTTTTTTAAAAAAGTAATAAACTTAACATGATATTAAAGTGTTGTAACCTAATGATGGTAGGTTCAAATCCTCGCATGAGTCTTTCAGAAGTTTCTTTTAATTTTAGTAAAACTCTATTTTTTTTTGTTGTTTAATTAGTCAAGTATAATCATAAGAGACGAACATATATAATCTTTTCAAGATAAATTATCAAAAATCATAATCAGTCAAGTATAGTCATAAGATACAAACAGAATCTGTTCAAGATAAATTATCAAAAATCATAAAAAGAATGTTGTTGTCGAGTTGGCGGAGCGCTTGGCAACTCAGCTTTAGTTTGTAACTTGGTGTTAGCTCTATCGATATGACAAGTCTTTTATTAGCATGCGTAGATTAAAACTTATTCAAAATAGTATGCTCATGTTTTGATACTGAACTTGATTACCTATGAAAAATTAGGATTTTAAAGGAAACAGGAACTTCCCCCCAGATGAAAAAATTCCTTCTATTTATGTAAAAATTTGAAACTTTAAAATTGTTTATAATTTATTAATTACACTCATAATCGCAGCTCTCCAAATTGGAAAAATTGCTGGTAAGTAGGTTTAATGAGATCATAAAGTGAGTGAGATATAGAGGACAAAAAAATGGAGCTGGAGTGTGTAGTTGAGAACTTATAATTCACTGAAGATAACCTCATGTCACAATTAGTATGGATTTGAAACAATCAGCACACAGTAAATATATATAATATCCAACTACTAGCACATACACTTCTTTGAATTCGATAATATTGTATATAGAAGGTCAAAACTGTTCTGAAATTAAAAAAAGAAAAAAAATCTATTATATCAAAGTCGTGCTCAGTTATGTCTTGTTTGAGCTTCCAAGTAGCTAGCTTATAAACTAAGTGCCACATGAGACATGTCAGTACTTGTTTGAGCTTCCAAGTACCTAGCCCGCTCTCTCCCCTATCGCTCTCATCATTTTGTCACTTGAAACACTCTAACAAGCCCTTTTACCGCTCAGTCGCTCGTTACTCAGTCACCGGTCATCGGTTAGTTGCTGTGCGCCCTCTCTCTTCATGTCACAATTAGTCAACACAGCTAATTAGTAAGTGATTTTGTTGTTCATTTCAATTGATTTGATTATTTTTTACAAACTTCTTTCTTTCTTTCTTCTACAGTTTTTCCTTCTTACATCTGCCTGGATCTCTATCTTTTATCTTTGCATTCTTTCTTCTCCTTCCCAAATCATTTCCTTGTTTCTCTTTTACCAAGTTACTCTCTCTCTCTGTGTCTCTCTCGCCTGTCTCTATCTCTGCTCGTCTCTTGATTTGATCTCTCTTTGTCTCCATTTTTATTTGTTTGTTTTTCTACTTTGTTGTTAGATACTAGGTTGTGTTTGCTTGATTTGGTAGTTTTTGCCACGTTTTTGTTGTTCTTTATTTTATTTTATTATTTCTTCACTTGAGGCTAGACGTGAGAGTAAGAAAAAATCAATTGTTATATTAAAGAGTCAAATCAATTGTTATGAGCTTCCAAGTAGCTAGCTTATAAACTAAGTGCCGCATGAGACATGTCAATAATTGTTATATTAAAGAGTCAAATATGGTAAACTAATTAAATTGTGACAACATTTTTTAACAATAATTTAAAAAATTGGACTAGTGATTTTCCTCTCCTCTTTTCTCACTTCAACTCTCTTGTCTGTTGGTGTTCCCTTTCAATATTTTCCTTATTTTGAGATGAAGGATAGTAAATGATGATGAACAAGGGTTCGTGGTAGTGATGGTTTATGCTGATGAGTGGCAGTGAAGATATCAAATTATTTTGCAAGTTAAAGTATAGTATTATGAGGATTCAATTGGTTGTGATGGATATATAGATCAATGAGTATGGACTATGGAGGCCAAAGTCCAAGACGTTTCACTAATTTGGGAGGGATAATTAAACTAGTAGCCAAGATGTTTTATTATTCTTTAAATCATTATTGTACTTTATTAACTTATATAAGAAAGAAGGGTATTTTAATCTTTTAAATGTAGACTATTATTCAGTTAACAAAATCTCTTAACATCCATCTAATGTCTTTGACCAGTAGGGATGTCTATGTTACTAAAGAAAAAGAATAATATTGCACTTACAATTCATCTACAATCGATCTCCATATAACTTGAGTTAGAGATATAATTATACTTGTTCATTTTTGTTTTTCTTCCTCCCGTGAATTTTTGCCCACTCATGTTGTTAGAAGAGTTGATTGTAAATGAGTTTTAGGTATAAAATTGATGTTAACAAAAAATAAAAAAACAAAAAACAAAAATCTTGAGGAATGCAGTGAGAAATTCCAAACAACAGAGGGGCTTTTCAACGTGCAATGGGCTGTTGCCGAGAAGAAATGACAAATCAGCAAATGTGCTACAGAGTTGCTGATTTATCTTGTCTCCTACAACCGTGTTTTAAACTTTCTCGAAAATAATTGTTAATTTTTGATTCAGTTTTATTTATTTGTTTATTTATTCGTTTGCAATAAAAAAGGTTAACAAAAGATTTAGATCAACTTTCAAAGATTTACCGTTAGAAAACTATTGAATAGTCGATGGTCGATTAGGTGAAGAAAACCTTAAGCAAAGAGAAAAGTCAAGTAAGCTATGATGGATGGGAAAGAAATAAATTTATATTTTTTGATACGAAATAATTTAGAAAAGATCTTTTTGAAGCACCTGTTGATCATATGCATAACATAACGTGCCATTATCGATCTGATGTTATAACCCTTGTTTTTTAAGTGTGTATTCTTTAGATTTTTTTTAAAATAGATTAAATGAGTGTGCATAACTTTATTCTTGTGCACACCAGCTTTATGAATCTTTTGGTAGTGGGAGATTAAGTGAAACATTTGCTGAGAAATACTTAAAATTCTAGATATACTATTATGCCAGTGATTTTTATGCAAGTTTACACGATTTATAGGAGATTTGAAATCTAACATGTCAACACTTTAGACAAGCAATAACTAAATGAAAATTACAATGTAAAAAGATTTGAGTTGTTTTACAATTGCTAATAGCTTACTTTAGAATAATTAAAACATATGATCCTTCATCTATATGCAAGTGCACGTGAGTTCTTTGCATGCCAATATGCATGTTAAAGACTTAAAAACTAAAATTAAAATCATATCTATCGTTGTAAAATATTATAAATGAAATATATATTTGTTATTAAATTTTTTTCTTTGTTAAATCTGGAAACATAATTTTGTTAACTGTAGGATCAAGATTCATATTCTTATGTTTGACCTAACATAGTATTGGTAATTATTTTCATATTATAAACGATTATGGATTTCATGAAAGGTTACCTGTGTGATATATGCTGGTTGAAAATTTTTGGATAATTTCATAAATAACCAAGTTTAAAGAGATTGCTTTTAAGTTTAGTTAAACTTAGATCATTTATTGCTTAATAAAAAGTCAAGTTGAGCAGTTGATTAAGTGCCCCCCTATCACTGACAAAAACAAATCATTTATAAAAAATAATATTCAATAACCCACAAATGATATTTATAATTTGATAAGTGAGTTGTTCGTCAGTCATTTTGAAATGACAAGTTGTGAACTAATAAATATAATTTATTAGATCTGTTGGATTGTAACCAGCTCACTTTTAGTAAATCTTAAATTTGTTTAGATAAGTATTTTTATTATAGATAGAGAACTATTTACACAAAAGTTTTTGGCATGAGAGTTGTTCATATAGGAAGTTGTAAATATACGGATGATAAAGTAGCACATGGAACAGAGTACTTTATCATTTTGACTTGACTATTGCAGCGCTTGGTATCTAATTTCTCCTTTCTTTTCCTTATAATCTATTTGATTATTATTACAAAGTTATCAGCTGTCCATTTGCATTTGACTACTCATAAACACTCAATTTAAGTTAATGATAGTTCCAGTAATGGCCCAGTGGTTGTCACCATAACCCATGGCTCTTATTACACAAGCTGAAACATGATCTTTTGGTCAACAATACAGACCACCAAGGATGATTATAAAAGTCATTCGGAATAAGCCACTTTACATATTTTCTTTATATTGTGTCCATAGGTCAAAAATAGGGAGAAATGAATATATGCTAAGATGATTCTTTCTACTATTTTTGAGACTTATGCGCAAGATCGTAGCATGTATTATGATTTATTTTTGTTTTGTTTTGTTTTTGGGGATTGAAAGAAATTGCATTATACCTTCCAAATGTCTGTATTTGCTGTGTGCAATTAACATGTACTTCTCTTTTGTTTCTTGTCTATCAAATACGTAGTTTTGGACCATTGGCTTCTGAGCATATCGAATGATTAATAGATGATTCCGTGTTATAACTCTGGAAAAATTTCAATTCATTCAGTGATTGTCACATGATTAGTTTTGAAGTACTCAATTGTGATTCTCGGATGAGTCATCTTGATGTCTAATGGCTGGCTTTTGGATTGTATTAGGGTTGGCAAACAAGAAAACAGTTACAGTTCAACCTGGGAAAGATCAATCTGTAGTGCTTGCAACTATTAAGTCTAAGAAACAGAGTAAGCCTGCTGCTTTGCTTCACATATCTATAAGGAGAAAAGAGTTCCGCCGGATGGCAAAGGCTGTAATAAACCAGGTAACTAAAGATTATTTATGACTGATGGTTTTGATTGTTTATTGTTGTGTAAATTCTCTATGTGTATATACCTGCTGTGGTTGATAAAAGGTATTAGGTGAAAGTTCATGTGGTCAATAGTTTTTTAAAGTTTAATAGTTTTGGAAGGGATTGTTTACTGGAATGTTTAATTTATTTTTCCCCTCACTTTTTTATGGTGGTTTGTGACTGGAAATCTTTCACTTACATATCACACTCATCTAATTCATACAATGCACAAGAAATTCCTCCATGCTCTTGCTTTACTTGTCCATTTCACCTTTTGTTTTAAATTATTCTTGGTTCTGTTTATGTGTTGAAGAAGTATTATAATATGAAGAAGGAAAGAAACAATGGCTATTTGTTGTATATATATTTCCTCAATAAGGCTGGAGGATTGAGTTAATTGTTCGAAGTTTCAATAAGTAAAATTAATCAAAACAACCAAATCTCTCTTCTTGAAGAGATGAAACGATACTCTTAATTGATTAAATAAAGATTGGTAGTTATATAATCAGCTCAGGCAGTTGTCCAAATCAAGATTTACTGCAGTCCATGTACTTGTTGCTGAGTTTGTGGGACAGTATTCCTGTCATTCGGTGAAAGCAGTTGTGACTGCATTCCATGTACTTGCTGAGTTTGTTATACAGTATTTCTGTCATTTGTTGACTGAAGTTGTGACTGTGTTCCATGTACTTGTTGCTGAGTTTGTTGCACAGTATTCCTGTCATTAGGAGAATGCAGTTGCGATTGCATTCCATGTACTTGTTGCTGAGTTTGTTGCACAGTATTCCTATCATTGGGTGATTGCACTTGAGACTCATTCCATTTACTTGTTGCTGAGTTTGTTGTACTAATCCTCTGCATCAATATATGTAACTTTTAAACTGTCTTAAAATTAAGATATTTGCCTTTTAGGAGTAATGTAGAACTATTTCTTGTTTCACAGAAAATTATCAACGCCAACTTCAAAGCTTTTTCAGTTTAAGTTTCAATATCAGCTTTCAACAACTAGAGGATTAACATTAGTCAAATAGCGCGACCAGGTATTTTTCTTATCAAAGTTATTGCTTATAATGATAAATCATATATGAAATTTGAAGTGTCAATAAAACTACATATTACCACATATTTTCTGGACCATGAATGTTTGTTTGAGCTTTGAGATTATCTGTTTGGATTAATGTTATGTCTTATGCATGGAGTAATATTGTAAAGCACTGTAAATGACATGTATATAGATATATACATGCTTACAGTGATCATAATATTATTATTAGTTATCTTTATGCCCAATTATGCGTGCCTTTTTATATTTATTGAATGTTTAGGCATTTGTTTTAGATTCTTGTGGATATTCTTTCACCCATTTAATCTTGTAAATTCACCCCATTCATAACACAAATCATTTCTTCGTTGCCACAACATTAAACTAGTGTCTATGTATTAATAATACATATGTTGCCTTTTAACCAAGAAAAATATACAAATAAGAAAATACAAATTAGAAAACTTAAGTATCTAGCAAAACAATGACAAAGACTTCAAAATAAAACCCGATTTGTCTTTACCAATTATATATTTTATCCCTAGAAACACTCTTAAGCTTAATTGCTTCAACAGGTGTTTCACCAATACAAGGAATGGACAAATCTTGGATGTGGAAGGATAGGTTGTCTACTGAGTATGACATTGGGGTTAGGAATTTCTTAGATTTTGCCTCTGCCCACACAATCAACCCAAACTTCATGAGGTGCCCATGCAATGCTTGTCGTTGCTTGGACTTTCATACTAAAAATGAAGTACATCATCATTTATTCTCCAACGGGTTTGACACAAATTACAAAACTTAGATTTGGCATGGGGAAGCAAATCCAATTAGGGAACCTAGTAACTTCATCAACTCATCATTTGATGAATGCTCTTTTCCTATAGATGATGGTATAGATATGGTCAATGAGGCATTCAAATACTGTGACAATGATCCGAAATCTTTGAAAATTTTACTTGAAGATGCTGAGAAGCCTTTATACCCAGGATGCACAACTCACACAAAATTATCTGCACTCATGAAACTTTATAATCTTAAAGGGACATTTGGATGGTCGGATAATAGTTTTTCAGAATTACTTAAAGTAATTTCAGAAATGTTGCCACCGCACAATGAAATGCCTTCATCCATGTACGAAGCAAAGAAAACAATGGTTTCATTAGGATTGTCATATGAAAAAATACATGCATGTCCTAATGATTGCATTTTATATAGAAAAGAGTATGCATCCTTTGGCTCTTGTCCTACTTGTGGATTGTCAAGATGGAAGAAAATGTCTAACAGCTCTAAATCTAGAAAAGGCATCCCTGCCAAAGTCTTATGGTACTTCCCCCCAATTCCAAGGTTTAGGAGGTTATTTCAATCTCCTGAGATTGCAAAAAACCTTAATTGGCATGCCAATGGTAGAATCATAGATGGAAAACTTAGGCACCCTGTTGACACCCCATCTTAGACATTAATTGACCGGTTATGGCCTACCTTTGGTGTTGAAAGAAGAAATCTTAGATTAGGAATTTCAGCTGATGGGATAAATCCATATAGTACCTTGAGTAGCACTTACAGTTGTTGGCCTGTGCTTACTGTTGTTTGTAATCTCCCTCCATGGTTGTGTATGAAAAAGAGATTTATTATGTTATCTCTTCTGATATCGGGACCACGACAACCCGGTAATGATATAGATGTTTATTTGGCACCATTGGTCGATGATTTGAAACTTTTATGGGATGAAGGAGTTGATGTGTATGATTCTTACAGGAAGGAAACTTTTAACATGCGGGCCGTATTGTTGTGGACAATCAATGATTTTCCAGCATATGGCAACCTTTCTGGGTGTTCTGTAAAAGGGTACTATGGTTGTCCAATATGTGGGGAAGAAACATCTTCATGTAGGTTAAAACATGGTAAGAAAAACATCTACATGGGTCACAGACGATTCCTTCCTCTAATTCATCCATATAGGTCTCAAAAAAAGGCATTCAATGGACACCCATAACATGGTCTCCCTCCGAAACTACTTAGCGAGGAGGACATCTTACAAAAACTCGAAAATTTCCAAAATATTTGGGGGAAAAGTAAGGATAGGAAAAGAAAGAAAAGTGATCCTGATGAAAGCCAATGTTATAAGAAAAAATCAATTTTCTTCAGTCTCCCATATTGGAAACATTTATATGTTCGACACAACTTAGATGTGATGCACATTGAAAAAAATGTTTGTGAGAGTATTTATGGCACACTACTAAATATTCCGGGGAAGACAAAAGATAATCTTAACTCTAGATTAGATCTTGTAGAGATGGGTTTGAGGGAAAAATTACAACCATCCCACAAAAACAGTCGAACATATTTGCCTCCTGCTTGTTACACGCTGAGTAAGAAAGAGAAACAGTTGTTTTGCCAAACTTTACATGACCTTAGAGTTCTTTTTGGACATTGTTCAAATTTTAGGAACCTTGTATCCATGGATGATTTAAAGTTGGTTAGTCTTAAGTCCCACGATTGTCATGCTTTGATGCAACAATTACTACCATTGGCCTTGAGATCAGTGTTACCGAAGCATGTTCGGTACACCATTACTAAGTTGTGTGTCTTCTTCAATAACCTTTGCACCAAAGTGGTTGAAGTTCCTAAGTTATAGAAAATTCAAAGTGAACTTGTCATAACCTTGTGTTTGCTTGAGAAATACTTTCCACCTTCGTTTTTTGACATCATGGTGCACCTAACAGTACATCTGGTTAGAGAAGTTAGGTTGTGCAAGCCTATCTATCTTAGATGGATGTATCCTTTTGAGAGATACATGAAAATTCTTAAAGGATTTGTTCAGAATAGAAATCGACCTGAAGATTGTATTGCTGAGTGTTACATTGCATCAGAGGCAATTGATTTTTGCTCAGAGTATGTTGGTGTTGTTGATGGACCTATGGAATTTGATGGTCCATTGCTTGGAGGTCGGGTGTTTTCTATTTCTCAAGATGAATGGTCACAAGCACACCTATATGTATTACAAAACATGGAAGAAGTGCAACCTTACATTGAGTAAGTATCTAATTTTCTTATTTCTTCATATAATTTTAGTTGTTCAATTCCTTATTTTGTCCTATATATCTAACCAATGTTGTATTTGTTTTGCTAGAATGCATATGAATTGGTTGAAGACTCATTTTCCTAGGCAAGTGAAAAATGCAAAGTGGCTAAAAGATGAACACAACTGTACCTTTATCTCATGGTTTAAATTGGAGGTACATATTGAATTTTAACATATTGCCTTATGAATTAGTGTGTTCAGGTAAATAATTTATCTATAAAGCTTCAAGTAACATTTTTAGCATTGATCTTTAATAGGTTGGGAATGCTGTTAATAATAATGAGGACATCTCTACCACATTGAAATGGTTAGCAGAAGGGCCTCGTCCATATGTGAGAAGTTATTCTGGTTACGTCATCAACAACTGTCATTACCATACAAGAGAGCATGGGGAACACAAAGTCCATCAAAATAGTGGAGTTAGCATTGTGGCATCAACAATGCAAATTTCTAGTGCCAAAGACAAAAATCCAATAGTTGGGGATCTAACTTTTTATGGTGTAATTAACAAGATATAGGAGTTGGATTACCACTCCTTCAGCTTCCCTGTGTTTCAATGTGATTGGGTTGACAACAATTTAGAGTTGATGAATTCAGGGTGCCATTGGTTGATCTCACTCGTGTCGGACACAAGTCAGATTCATTTGTTCTTGCTTCGCAAGTTAAGCAAGTATTTTATGTGACTGACCAAAGTGATAAAAGATGGTCTATAGTTTAGTTCACCTCCGATAAATGTTACAAAATAGATAGAAGTCAAGATGAAATACCTTTATTGGTTGAACAACATCCATTCACAAATGCTTTACCTGCGGTTGACTCCATTGACACGTTTGAGGATGATGAGAGTGGTTGCCTTAGAGAGGATTTAGATGGCATATGGATTGACAACAAAACTATCAAAAATTTGCAATAAATGTTAAAAGGTTCATCTTATCCAAAATTATAAATGGTTTTACTTTGTTTATTAATTGTATTATTTTGAAACATCATTATTGTATTAGAGTATATTGCATATTCCTTGTACATTCCATAGTAACAGGTGTATTTAATAGGTTAATAAAATGTTGTGTATTTTTTTTTGCAGGACAGCGACAATGGAGGAGGATGGCAATAAAGAATTGAATGATGGTCAGAATAGTAGGGAGGCACCAACAAAGCACAAGAAAAGAGGCATATGCAAAGGAGTTAGAACAAACAAAAAAAATAAAGGTGTGAAGCTGCCGATTATAACTACCGCCAACGGGATGCCAATTAGGGAGAATAGGAATGCACTCATATCCACTATTGGTGTTTTGGCACGTGATTCAGTCCCTATTACATATCCAAGTTGGAGAGCTATGAAAGACAACTATAAAAACAAGATATGGGAAGAAATTAAGGTACTCATCTTAATCTATTATGATGTAACAATGTTGTGTATGTGTTTTGTTTTGTTCTAATTGTTTAAAACAATTTTTGTAGAGCAAATTTGACGTTGATGACAAATGGAAGACTTATTTGTTGCAAGAAGCTGGTACAACTTGGAAAAATTTTAAGTTTTGGTTGACTAGTAGATTCATTTTGCCAAATAAGGATGATCCTACAAAGGTGAAATATCCACCGGAGGAGTATCGCGGCAAAATTCAACAAGAAGATTGGGACAAATTTGTTGCAAACCGTGTGAGTGATGAGTTTCAGGTAAAGATTCTTATTTAATTTGTTTGCATCAGTTTGCTCAAATCTGGAATTTTAGCATGAGAGGTCATCATAACTTAAATTTATCTGTTGGTGTGCTTTTTAGGTTGTAAGTAAGAGAAGTTATTGAAGGATGATGTAAAAAAATTGCATAAGTACATGCCTTATAACATCTAGCTGAGTTATTGAAGGATGATCCTACAAAAGTGAAATATCCACCGGAGGAGTATCGCGGCAAAATTCAACAAGAAGATTGGGACAAATTTGTTGCAAATCGTGTGAGTGATGAGTTTCAGGTAAAGATTCTTATTTAATTTGTTTGCATCAGTTTGCTCAAATCTGGAATTTTAGCATGAGAGGTCATCATAACTTAAATTTATCTGTTGGTGTGCTTTTTAGGTTGTAAGTAAGAGAAGTTATTGAAGGATGATGTAAAAAAATTGCATAAGTACATGCCTTATAACATCTAGCTGAGTTATTGAAGGATGATCCTACAAAAGTGAAATATCCACCGGAGGAGTATCGCGGCAAAATTCAACAAGAAGATTGGGACAAATTTGTTGCAAACCGTGTGAGTGATGAGTTTCAGGTAAAGATTCTTATTTAATTTGTTTGCATCAGTTTGCTCAAATCTGGAATTTTAGCATGAGAGGTCATCATAACTTAAATTTATCTGTTGGTGTGCTTTTTAGGTTGTAAGTAAGAGAAGTTATTGAAGGATGATGTAAAAAAATTGCATAAGTACATCTAGCTGAGTTAATTAATGTTAGTTGAGTTAGATTAGTCTTTTTATGTGAAAGACTAATTCATTTTCTGATCTGAATTTGTTTCATTAAGTTGAGTTACATAGAATGTTTAATGATTTGAAAAAATGTAATGCTATAGGTTAATTTATTTTGTTATTTGTATGTAATGACATATGAAATTTAATACAAAATTTGAAGGAATATCGTGCAATTCAAAGCAAGAGAAGAAAGATGAACAAATATGACCATTGTACTGGACGATCAGGTTATGTAAAGTTGGAAGAAAAAATGGTAATATGGTTGTTTTTAGTTATGTGAGTGTTTATGGTTTTCATACCAGTGGTATTTAGCTTATAAATAAGATAATTTATTTATTCCTTAATATGTGTAGCGAGAGGAATCTGGGGATTGGACTTCACCAATTGATCGAACTGATTTGTGGGTGCAAGCGAGAAAAAGAAAGAAAGATGGTAATTACCATCCGAACGTGGCTCCTATTGTGGAGAAGATTGTGAGTAATTCTATCTACTTAGCATTAGAATTTATGTTTTTATACTTGTTGGGAAAACCTGCCTAACAAAAAGTATAACTCTTACGTAATAATTTTGGTCTGTTATAGGATGAGTTAAAGGTACAATCAGCATCGAGCGTTATAGACACTTCAGATTGCAATGATATTCTTGCCCGAGCATTAGAGAGAGGCGAACATAGTGGGAGGGTGAGGGGGGTGGGCAAATTTTGACTCCTTCAAAGTATTTTCGAGATTAGATCGAACTTATAAAAGTGAAAAAATTATGGAAAACTTGAAAAAACAGATTGAGGAAAGAGATGCAAAGATAGCCCTTCTCATCAGCCAAGTAGCGACAGTTAAGTCGTGAGGGTCAACTAACACAGTGGCAGAGGATCAATTCAATTTTGGAGTACATAAATCTGAGGACATGGTGAAAACTCCATCTATGGCATCTGACAAGGTCTCAAGTGAAGCAGTACATGCAAGGAGCACTAGTAAAGTGGAAAAGGAAATGAAATTGGAAGATGAAAAGGATGGTGTGAAGGAGCAAACTCCACATGCTCAAACTACACAAGTAAGAATATATTTGAGATTTAACGGTATAGATATAAATATTTTTTTTGACCTTTTGTTTAGTTATGCAAAATCATATATTAGTTTCTAATTTGTTTCAGCCTGGATGGTGTAATTTGAAAGTGCAACTAGATGGAGAGACAAAGGCAATTGGAAAAATTTTGACGGATGGGGATCCAAACATGTTGGTATGCATTGAGGTTTGTTTCGATCGAGTTGCCATGCTACCTATACAGTTGAATGAAGATATACCGAAAACCATATATGATGCAGTAGGGGAACATGTGGAATGGCCTGCACATCTTGTTGTTGAAACTAATGAGGTAATGAAGAATAAACATCGCTTAATTTGCGTTTTATCTATCATTTGCCTCAATTTAACCTTAAATGCATGAAATTTACTTTGATTTTTTGAGATTTTTAAACATAGGATGCAACTGAATCAAGCCCACCAAAAAAGAAAGTCAGCCAGGAGTTGAAAGCACTGCAAAGGGATGAAGAAGAAGGTAAGAAGCAAATCCCAAAACCTGATGCAGTGGTGATGCTTGAAGGATTAATGAACATTAGGGTGGACAAGGATAAAGACATTAAAATTCAGTTTGAGGTTGGATTATTTGGGTATGATGTTGCAACGTATTTGTCTCATGGTGATATGAGGTGCATCATTGAGTACAAAGAGCTAACGCAAAACTGCATCTCAATTTATATGAGGTTTGAATATATTTCATCTTTTATGCCATTATTGATTAAGTTTATTGCTTGGTATTGACTATTATGCATATCGGAAATAATCAGATTTTAGGAAGATCTGTTTACATTTTCTTTTTATTTTTTGTTCTATTTTCATCATCATGCCCACATGCAATAATGCTGTTGATTTATATTTTTGTTTTGTTACGTGTTGATGTTATACTTTGGGAGCTTGACCCTTTACTTTGAAGGATTTTTTGGTACTAATTTGATTTTGAGATATTATATTGTGGAAATGTGAAAGCCTTTTAACAAGAGAGGTTGTGCAATATAGCTTAAAGGCATAAGAGGGTTGTTTTTGCAATATTATGCATAGCTAAAACATTATTGGTAGATATGTAATCAAAATTTCACAACATGTTTAAGTTTTCTTATATCATATTCATTTGTCTAAGCGATATGTTGTTTCTATTTATAGTTACTTGTCTATGAATATAGATGCTGTTTTTTACTGTCGATACTTTACTATCATGAACAACATTTACTACATTTTGAGATATGTATTCAGAATTTCACAACAGGTTTAAGTTTTCTTATATTATATTCATTCGTCTAAGAGATATGTTGTTTCTATTTATAGTTACTTGTCTATGAATATAGATGCTGTTTTTTAATGTCGATACTTTACTATCATGAACAACATTTACTACATTTGAGATCAGTTTTTGGTTGCACTTTGAAAGTTCATTTATTTAATTAATTGATTTGCTCTTTTGTGGTAAGTGAATGGCAAAAGTTCATTGATTGTATTTGTTATTGTAGTTATCTATATGGGACATTAGAAGGAGGATCAGCCACACAACAGTTTGGCTTTATCAACCCCTCAACAGTCCTACCAAACAAGCTTCAAGATGCTAATTTGCATGCTGACATGTCTGAATCAATTGCGAAGAAGCTAAAAAGTTTCAAAGATAGGAAGTTTGTTTTTCTTCCTTACAATCCAGGGTATATTTTCATTATTAACATGTGTTAATTTTATTTATATAGTTTGATTTCTTTTTTCCAGTATTTTGCACTAAAATTCACTTATTATAATTTGTTGGCAGCTACCATTGGACTGTGATGGTGTTTGACATGAAAGCCTTCAAGATATATTTTCTTGATTCAATGAGAGGATCTATTGGTGAAGACGTTAAAGAAGTTATAACCCGGTATTTTCATGTCATTCTTAACATAAAACTATTGGTGTTTTGGAAGTTTATGAGTAATTAATGTTAATTATATGTGCTGGTAAGGGGTTTGCGTCTTGCCAAGAATTTATTAGAAATAAAAAGAAGAAGAAAGTTTACTGGATTTCAGTGAAGGTATAATTTTAATGGTTTTGGTACTCGTATGACATTTCAACAATGTGTAAACACAATTATTATGTCAATAACAATTTATTTACGGATATATAGGGCCCAAGATAGGTGGGAAACTTTGAATGTGGGTATTACATTCTAAGATATATGAAAGAAATCATGCTAGACCCTAGGATCCTGTGTGAGAAGGTGAGTTGGTGTCAATTTTACTTGTTTATCAAGTTTGGATATTGTTAGAGAAGTAATTATGCTTGATTATGTTGCAGTCCAACAAGAAAGAAAAATATAATGATGAAGAGATTAATGATATCAGATCTGAGTGGGCAAAGCATGTTACCCAACTTATATTATTGAAGCATGCCCAGGAAAAAGCTTGAACATAAGGTTGAATACAAGAAATAATTTAACTTATACATAAGGTTTTCATATTTGTCAATTCTTTCTAACAAGTGTATTTCTAATGTTGCATCCTTACAGATTGAAGAAGTTATGTTGATTGATTTTGTTGATATATGTGGTGTACAGTTGCTAACTTATTTTTTGGGGATCGTAAATTGGTGGGTTAATTTTCTTGTTTATCTTCTTTTTTTGATTCTGTTATTTTAATTTATTTTGTGTATATATGTATATATATTGATTCTTTCGTTTTTGGGTGTTGGTGTGGATTTGCTTGTGTAGACCAAACATCGAAGGGGCTTTTGGCTAGATCTCTTGTTTATATGGTATGTTGTTTATTTATGTTGGGACAAATATATATATAAATTTGTAATGCCAACTTATGCTGATAAACTCTGCCAACTTATGCTGGACAGATTTGGACAGGACACCTATTTACTTTTAGCTTAGCTTACAGCGTAAGTGAATAGAGCTCAAGTTTTAGTTTTCTTCACTCTTGTGTGGAAATTTTTATTTGGTTCTGATTTGGTGTTTTATTATCGCAAAACTGGAGACTTTTAGGGTTTTTAGATTGCGTCTTACGTGGTGCCATTTTCTCTACCAAGCGGGTGGATGAATACAAGGGAGTTAATGGGTTGCAGTTTTGACTTCTTATATTTTCCATCTTTTTTATCGGGTTGGGGCCATTTGGGCTACGCGGCGTAGACGTTTTGTTTTTCTGAAGCTCAAGCGAAAACATGGGAATAGAGATAGAGAAAGACATCATTACCAACCAGTTGTGTAGCTCGTCATTTCACTGGCTTCTTTCTGCCACTAGTGGTAAAGTTTGTATCTTGCCATGTGTCATTGGCAAACCTTCTTTTAGATGCACGGTAGCCATCTGTGCAAACAAGCAGCTACCGGAATTTAATAGGTCATCATAAATACTTTATTATTCTGTAGTAGTTGATTATAGTTTGGGACTGTCATTTCTTTTACTATAGCAATTTACAGGATTCCCTCTTCTATTTAAGGCTTCTTTGCTGTTTATTTCCATGCAAGCAGATCGTTTTACCACCTTTGTCACAAGAGCACTCTTATTCTTGTTATTTATTAATTTCTGTCCCCACTTAAGTTGCCATGAGAACATGAGGAAGCAATTGATTTTAAAGCATTATATGAGTGGTGTCTTGATTTATGGTTCTGTTTTTCGGTTACATGTTGGGCATGCCACTGTCTTTGATGCCAAAATGTCTATGATCTTTGTTATGTAACTCTCGACCATATGAAAGCCTAAGAACAGACATAATATGCTGGGTGAAATAAATTCCAGATTTCTGACAAATTTTAAGGGTGTTGCCATAAGCTCAGCCTATTATAGTGTTGTTTGGGTATTGATTTAGCATTAGTCCTATTGCATGAATGCTTAGCACATTATTAATTAATGTTTGTAATGTCTATAATTATCAACTTGCTCCTCTTTCTAGTTTAGACAGAAGGCAGGGTTAATACAGATATTTTTGTTTTTTTCCTTTTTCTTTTTCCGCTTTTATCACCTTTTTGCAAAATCAGTGGGTAATTACCCTAATATACACTTAGCAGAACATAAAATATTATTTCAAGTGACATTTCTATTATTACAAGCATTGAGATACAAGAGTCCAGAAGTTTATAGGTCTTGATAATTTTAATGCCAGTCAGGATGAAAGATTACTGTTCTGACAAGTTTTGATTCTTGTTCTCCTATTATTCAATTAATGTATCAACCAATTCTATTTGTGTTATGTAGAAAGACTATAATTTTTTTGAAAAACATTTATAAAATATATATATACATACTTGACGGTTCAGGTTCAATGATTAGGCCATTCCTAAAAAGTTGACAATAACAAAACGTCAAATATGGGCTGAATATGTCATATTTGACAGTTACCTATTAATAAACAGTCAAATATGAGCTAAAAATTGGGATAATATTTGACACAATCAGTCAAATATGAGTTGTGTCATACATGACAGTATCCAAACCGATAAGTATAATAAACAGTCAAATATGAGAAGAGTCAAATATGAGCCAAAATATTGTTGGTTTAAAAAGAGTCAAATAATAATACTGACATACTTGACGGTCAAAAGGAATCAAATATGGGAAAATTAGGTTTTCATACTTGACAGTGTTGAAACGGTCAAGTATTAAAGTAATTTGACTGTGCAAAATAGCTCACATATTTGACGGTCAAAAGCAATCAAATATGATTCGTAAAGAGTCAAATATGAGCCAAAATATTTGTCATACTTGACAGTATCGAAAGGGTCAAGTATTAAAGTAAATAATATTTGTCAAAAAGAGTCAAATATTATCTATGCTCACATACTTGACGGTCAAAAGCAATCAAATATGGAAAATTCATTTTTGTCATAGTCATACTTGACAGTGCTGAAACGGTCAAGTATTAAAATAATAATATTTGTCTGTCAAAAAGAGTCAAATATTATATATTTTGCTCACATATGTGACGGTCAAAAGCAATCAAATATGGAAAAAAACTTACTGCACAATACTTGACGGTTATAAGCAGTCAAATTTCAAAAAATTCGATCGTTAGGTTTATAATATTTGACGGTTACTGTCAAATATTATTAACAAAATTTAAAAATTTTGACCGTTACTTTGTCATATTTGACGGTTACTGTCAAATATTTCTTCAATAAACCGTCAAATAAGGCCTAAAATTTGAATCCAAGGGTATACAAACTTGACTGTTTTGTAAGAGTCAAATATTGATATAGTGAATATTTGACTGTTTGATCAAGAGTCAACTATTATCATATTTGACGGTGACATATATGACACTTAAAAACCGTCAAATATTATCATATTTGACGGCTAAAAACAGTCAAATATTTGCTTTTTTCTTGTAGTGGTTTGTCTCTTTGACCAGGTAAAGTTCCATTTCTTTGTGAATGAGTTGCATTCTGATACTAACCTAAGGCAGTACAGGTGAGATAAGACTATATTGTTCTCTTGTTGCTATCGAAATCTGTGCGTTTTTGTTTAGTTCTCTCTGGTTCACATGTATAATTTTCAAGAAGCGTAAGGTACGCGAGATTGATAAAAGAATTGACCAGCTGGAAATGACAAATGGAAGACAAGGGGTTGGAAATCGTAGTAGCGTGCAGAGCAAAGAAAGCACTGAATCCCTTTTATTTTTTTGAAAGGTGATTCTTTGACGTTCATGGATTACATCAATACATTAAATAGATTTGTCACAAGGACAGAGTCGTCATGTCCTCTTCTATTAATTGATATAATTTTGTATTTTCAAATTAAAGAAGAAAGGGCAGATGATAAAGGGATCTCTTCTAAGGAAAGGCTTGTGATAAAATGTTTAGAGATAGAAATTTGTCCTTGAGTTGTTTTAGACTTTGTGGAGCAATGATGACTTTCGACCTTGTAACCACATTTACTGATTTGAACAAATCGTGAACAGAGATTTTATAAATACTTTTTCCCTTGTCCTTGATGGTGATTATAATGGTGCTAAAGGGGGATCCCAGATTTATATAAAAGTAGTTGCATATCGTGGTCATTGATATTCCTTTGGTTTTGTTCTCTATCCTCAATTTATATTTGAATTATTATAGTTAATCTGCTCCATTCTTCACTATGGAGTATGATTAAAATTAAGATTGTGAAGATGTGGATGATTAATTAGTGAAAGCCATATTTGGTACTATTAATGCTTGATTTTGCTAAAGCCCGATGGGCCAATAACAAGGGTCAAAACGAACTCATGCAATCTCCTTAGGCTATCCATAGCCTCATTAGGGTATCTTATGCAAAGTTCATGAACTATAGAATAGTAAGAGTTGTTCTATTCAGTTCCCACTTTTTAGTTCTTCAACCCTCACTTTTATTTACAATTTTACCCATCCCTTGGTGGCATCAAAACAGATCTATGAATTGGAAGCTTCATAAGAACTTGATGGCTCAAGGTATATGATCAGTGTCTTAGTTTTGTAAACCATATGTATTATTTTGAATCCCTTAGTTTCATTTTCAGCAGGAGACAATGGTTGAAGTTTCCAGCAAGATTTGAGAAACATAGCTTAAAAAAATTAATTGGGATGATCAATCTCTATAGTTCCCTTTTGTTTTTCAACGGAGGAACTTCAATTATTTCTCATGCTTTGTTCTTGTCCATCTCAATACCAGTGGTGCATAAGAAATTAAAATAATAATAATAATAATCCCCAGCCATTACTCTAAAAACACACTTGATTGAATGGGTTCATTTTTAAAGCATGTTGTCGCATTCATTTGACAGTTCTTTATTAAATCTTCATGCTGTCGCATTGAAATTAGTGTTGAACTACCCATTTGTGATCTTGTCCACCTCATCCTCACCTTGGGAAAAAAAAAACCTCTTTCTTATTGCTGTGTTTTATGTCTTTTTGCAGGAAAATGGATCATAATGAAAAACTTATTAGGTATTAAAAGGGTATTTTAGGAATCAAATAGGGTCTAATGAAATGATTACAAAGATTCAAAATTTTCAGTTGAGTGTATTTAAAAGTGGGGGTCAAAAAGTAGAAAGTGAGGGCCAAATAAAATAACTCAAACAGTAAACATGCAAAGTCTACGTGCCATGAAACAATAAAAAGCGTCTGAACTCTTGACTCTTAACAACCCAAAAACTCAAAGTGTAGCTATCATGGTATCTCAAAGCCCAGGCTTCACGGGCCAAATGCCACGGAATGTAAATGTGACTTGCCAAGTCAAGTGGACTTAAGCCATCCATTGGGTCCTTCGATGGGTTGTGGTTTTGGTTGACAAAAACAAGAGAGATGACCCTCACTTTAACCCAATATATTGAATCAAAGCCCACTTTAGCCTCAAAAGTTTATTCTACAGGTATAACAGTTAACTCTCTCTCTCTCTCTCTCTCTCTCTCTAACCAACTCTAATAATGAGTGTTGTTATTTAAGCCATTAACAATATTTCTTTAAGCCCCATTTTAATTAAAAAATATTTTAAAATTAAAATTTATGCATATTTTTTGTAAATAATACTAAACTTACCCCTTTTAGAATTAATTTTTCTTAAACAATTCATTGATTATTGTAATCCTTATTTTCAAAAAATTATGCGAATTTTTTTTAAGACTTAAAAGTTATTCACTTGTTTTATTGTTTGTCTAGAGTTTTACTCTTTTGTAACTTAATATGTTAAAACTTTATTTATTTATTTGTTCTAGGTTTTTTAGGAGGATTTTTTTGAATGTTTATTCTTTTTAATATTTTACATTATATACAAGCTTATTTGCTTGGTTATATTGAATTAAAGATGATAAAAAAGTTTGGTTTCTTACAATTGAAAAATTAATCATGGTTTATTTACATATGCATGAGACTTTCTTATTCAGTTATGTTGAATTGAACATAATAAAAAATGTGCAATTCTTAACAATTAAACAAATTGAAAATGTTTAGTTCGTAATAACTTGGCAAATTGAAAATATTCAATTTGTAATGATTGAACAAAATTTGTTTCAAAAGGAAAAAAAAAGTATATTAAAAACAAAATTAGACCTTACTTATTTTCATGGTCGTAATGTTAATGCTAGAACTCATCTTCCATAATTTGAAATTAGGTGTTTGTGGAGAAAAGTTTTGGCTTAGGATTGAAGGAAAGAATATTTAAATGAAATAGTTGTTAAAATATTGCATTAGGTATCCTTACAATTGTCCATGTTCTTTTTAGTAATTTACATCTCAAAAATTCTATTATTATTAATTTTAATAAAAGTGGGCCTTAAAGAGAGATTTCCGGGGCTTAAATAACAACATTCTTTATTAATAAAAAATTGCACTTGATGAAATTACTTTTTGGTTTGGGTTCTCGTTGCCATTAATTTTCAAGAAGATTATTTAAATTATATTTAAAAGGCTTAGATAAAGTTTAGGTAGGATTCAAATAGCATAACTTTAGTTCATAAAATGTTTAAATTTACCCAAGAGTGATGCCATTTGCATTCCACAACAATTGAACTAAAAGAACTCTACTTCTTAACTTACTTTATTTAAAATTATATTTTTAATATATATATATATATATATATATATATATAATTTTTATCATACCCCATTAAACCCATAAATAACCCTACTTTATTTATTTTAATAAAACACTCCACCATTTTCATCAATCGTAGCAATGATATCCTACAACCACAAGAATTCTTCTTTGCAAAAAGTACAAAGCTATGAGAATTAAATAAGCTATAAAAGAAAAGAAGAATATTGAGTATATTAGTCTTTTTTTTATTAATTCCTCCTCTTATAAAAATTTTTTTTTCTTGTTTTCTCTATTTCATTTCTTCATAAGTTTTAATCAAAATCATATTCTAATTTTACTATAAAAGGTTTGAACTTTCATTTTTTGAATTTGATGTTAAAGTTATGCGCAAAATAATTGAGAAGAGATTCAAAGCTTAAGTTGATAATTGTAAAGGGTTTTAACTTTCCAAAAATATTGCTAATAATTTTATTTTTTTATTTATTTGTGAAAATATTTGAATTATATCAAATTAAGTTTTGAATTAGAAATGGGGATACAAACTTGGGTTTTAATTGTTTAGAGAATGAATTAAAGGCAATTTTTTATTGCTTTGTATGTGGTGTTTAGGTAATTTAAAATAAGGAAGATTTGTAATTATTTTTTTAATAAAATTTCTTTAATTAGGTAGTGGGTTGTAAATAGTACCACTCGTTAGAGTAAAAGTTGGGCCAAACTTGAATTATGGACTTGTCCACTGCACTCCAGAAATAAGAAAGAAGTATTGTATTTGACAAATTAAAATCAGCTCTCCCTCTTGCTTTAATATGCGCTTGTAACAGTGTTCTTTGATTTCAATTGTTGTTGAGTTCAAATTAACTAAACAGTTCATTTGAAACTATATTCATAGTTGGTCATTTTCCTTTTTAGTTTTAATTGATTTGAGTTAAGAAGAGAAACAAATCATGGCCAAAACCCAAAAGAACGAAAAGGAATGAAACGCCTTGTGGACAAGGTTCATGTAGGTTTATCTTATGATAATGTACTGACAAATTATTTTTCTTGACAAGGAGTTTCTGATTCAAGGGCCTGAAATATATATGATGCTCTTTTCTGGGTTCCAGAAGTGCTTATTCTACCTTGAGGGTTTTTAGAGGATCAGACTTGAAAAGTTCAAGCCATGGAAGTTCGGTCTTGCCATCAATCTACCTTTAAAAAAAAAAAAATCTTATAATGTCATGGTAAGCAATCAACTTCTTTTGCTCTTGAATGCTTTGTCTTGCTCCCTGATTACTTTCTGGGATGACTAGCGAGAAGGATAGACTCGGGAGTCGGGTGACTAGGATAGTTGGTAAAAAAGCACGAAGTTATTGGTTTTCTCCTATTTGAACTCTCGAGTTTTGCCTTTCGAGCAGAATAAGAACCTAGTGGTAGCAACTGCACACCTTATTCAACTTTTCGGGAGCTTGGCAAGAATGAGTTGGAAGATAGACTAAATATGCTTCAATCTATTGTGTCTCTACAGTTGTTTATGAGAAGTAAGACTGAAATATTGTACTGATTAGTAATTTTATGTTAAGATAAAATTGTATAAATAAATAAAAGTAAAAGTAGAGGTTCAATAGAACAATTAATTGAGATATTTTTATTTAACTCATGATTGATTGATGTTTGAAATCTTATTGCTGATTTTAGATTATGAATTTTAAAATTGTTTTTGGTGATTGATATTTAGATTTAACTAATGATCAATCTGTTGTGTCTTTATAGTTTAAAAAGAGTTATTTTATTATTTAGCCGTTATCAAGAAACCTTGTTGAAAAATTAGTTTATTTTAATGACTCTAAATGCAAATTTTCTTTTAAAAGTTATAAATGTCAATAAATAGTGGATTAAGGCATAAACCTGTTGTAAAGTGTCTAATGGATTACCACCACATGAAGTATATGAAGAGTCCATCATTTAATTGATTTATAATGAATGATGGAATTTGAATAGTTTTCTTCTAGGCCATGTTTAATTGGTTATTAAGTAGGTGAATTATGAGTGGTATATGAAGTGATATTAGGTGGTTACTTATGTGATTATAAACAGAATCCCTCCACCCTTGTGTAAGAGTAGTGAAGAAATCAAAAGAAAATAATTTTCTCTCTTGCCCATTTGCTTCTTGAGTGACTCATTTTTGCTCATTTCATTAGAGAAATACATTTCATTATTCTTACTAGCTCTTATCTCACTACATATTACATACCCCTAATTGATACTTATTTCACTCCCTTTTAATTCCTGCAAACCCGCAACACATATATATAATACGTTATCAGCACGAAATATTTTTCAGAGGTATATTGTTTATCTTACTGTCTTCTTTTTATTGTTATTCAATCAATTTTATTCTTAATTTATTTTTGTTAATATTAAATATATGCTAACTACCTTATGAGTATGCTCTGTGGTTGCCATTATATTGGATCTTCCACATCAGAAAATAAGGCTAGTTTTATGAAATTAAAAATCATCTTATTATCCATATTATGTTTATATTCTTGTTGTATTGCTTGCATTATTATTTACATCTCGAATTTATTTATTTAAGCCGCGACTTAAAGTTTTCTAGCCTAAATTAATTTGGTCGTAACTTTAAGTCTTCTGGCAATTAATTTACATTACTTATTTCTAAATATTGTGTTATTATTTAAATTGTCAATATTAATCCAGTTTAGAACCTGAAGTTCTGATTCCTAATTATTAAATTTGTTCATTTTATTAGATAATGGCAAATTTTGAAAAATTGATGTTTGAGCCATTATTGCACAATGGAGACAATTATTCAGATTGGGTTGATGATGTTATACTTCACTTGAATTCCATGGGCATCGGACACACCATAACAAATGGAAACACTGCATCCCTGCAGGATTAGTCTAAGGCCATGATATTATTGCGTCATCATTTGAATAAAGGCCTAAAATCCAAATATACAACTACAACTGATCCATTAGCTCTTTGGAACAATTTGAAAGAAAGGTTTGATCATCAACGAACAATAATATTGCCAAGGGCCAGATTCCAATGGCAGAATCTGAGACTTCAGGATTTCAAAACGATAAGCGAATATAACTCAACCATGTTCAGAATTGTATCTCAATTGAGGTACTGTGGACAAACTATTACTGAAGAGGAGATGTTAGAGAAAACACTATCTACATTTCATCCCTCCAACATGATCCTGATGCAACAATATCGTGAGCGCAAATTTAAGAAATACACTGAGTTGATATCAAGTCTTTTAGTTGCTGAGCAAAACAATGAAATTCTATTGAAAAATCATCAATTACGTCCTACTGGATCTACAGCATTCCCTGAAGTGAATGTTATGTTATTTAATAAATATGGTGGCAAGAGTGGTCGTAGCTTTGACAGAAAAATTTTTCAACCTAGAGGTGGCCATTTCAAGAAATTTAAACCGAACCACCAGAAATGGAACAAAAATGACTCAACATATGACAAAGAAAAAAGTCATCAACCTAAACCACAAAGGAGTAATGAAAGTACTTGCTATAGATGTGGCGCGAAGGGCCATTGGTCACGTACTTGTTGTACACCAAAGTATTTAGTGGATTTGTATTACGCCTCCACAAAGAATAAAGGAAAAAATGTTGAGACAAACTACATCGATGACCCAGTAGGTCACACTAATTTTGATATCTCGGATCCAGTAGCTCACACTAATTTTGATATCTCGGATTTCTTTCCTAGTTCAGATGAAGCTATTAGCCAGATAATGATTAATGAAAATGCCCCAGCGAACTGAAGAACTGTTACTTTTCTCTTTTGTTATATTTCGCAATAATGTCTTATTTTAATATATTTTGCTTTGATGTATCTTTTAATGTATTTCAGTTATAGACACTTTTGTTTAGCATAAAATCATATCTAATGTAAACTTTTGTAATGAAAGGGAATGGACATCAAGAATTTATCTTTACCTAAAAGTGATGGAAATCTGTGCCTAGTTGATAGTGCAACCACACATACAATTCTTAAAGAAAAAAATATTTCCTAAATTTAACCTTTCTGGAAGTAAAGGTTAACATTATATCAGGGTCTGTAAACTTGATTTAGGGCTTCGGAAGAGCCACAATAATGTTGACAAACGGTACTAAGTTGAATATCAATAATGCCTTATACTCAAGCAAATCCAGAAGAAATTTGCTCAATTTCAAAGACATAAGACATAATGGATATCATATTGAGACATCTTGTGAAAATAATATTGAATTCCTTTGTATTACCTCAAATGTCTCAGGACAGAAGTTAATATTAGAGAAGCTTGAAGCTTTCTCTTCTGGATTATATTATACATATATAAGGTCTATTGAAACATACGTAGTTATGAAACAGAAGTTTAATGATCCTAAAACTTTTATGTTATGGCATGATCATCTTGGTCACCCAGGATCATCAATGATGCGTAGAATTATTGAGAATACAAATGGACACTCACTAAAGAATCAGAAAATCCTTCTGTCCAATGAAACTACTTGTACCGCTTGCTCACAAGGAAAATTGATTGTTAGACCATCTCTCTCTAAGATTGGTCAAGAATCCCCATCATTTTTACAAAGAATCCAAGGGGATATATGTGGACCTATTCATCCACCGAGTGGACCTTTTCATTATTTTATAGTCCTAATTGATGCTTCTGCATGGTGGTCTCATGTATGTTTGTTATCAACTAGAAATATTGCATTTGTAAAACTACTTGCTCAAATTATAAAATTACGGACACATTTTCCAGATTATCCTATTAGGTCCATACGTTTTGATAATGCTGGTGAGTTTACATCAAAAGTTTTTTATGATTATTGTATGTCCGTTGGAATTGATCTTGAGCATCCTGTCCCATATGTCCATACCCAAAATGGTTTGGCAGAATCGCTTATAAAGCGATTGCAGATAATTGCACGAACTTTATTGTTGAGAACACAGTTGCCAACCTCTGCCTGGGGCCATGCTATTTTACATGCTGCATCATTGATCAGATTAAGGCCCACTGCTTATCATGAATATTCACCAATACAACTTGTGCTTGGGCAACAACCCAATATATCCCATCTAAAAACTTTCGGTTGTGCCGTACAAGTCCCCATTGCTCCCCCGAAGCGGATAAAAATGGGACCTCAACGTCAATTGGGAATTTATGTAGGTTACAATTCTCCATCCATTATCAGATATTTGGAATCCATGACGGGTGATATTTTTACTGCACGATTTACAGATTGTCATTTTGATGAGACAGTTTTTCCACATTTAGGAAAGAAAATGCCTCCTGAAGTTGGGCATGTGCCTTCTGAAAGAAATCCAAAACTTTCTTGGAATGTGGAAACATTGTCTCATCTTGATCCTCGCACATCTCAATGTGAAAATGAAGTGCAAAGGATGATACATCTTCATACTATCGCTAATCAGATGCCAGATGCATTTACTGATGCAGCCAAGATAACAAAGTCACATATACATGCTGCTAATACACCGGCTCGAATTGATATTCCTGTTGAGCAAATTCCTCAAGCCACAATAAATAATCAAATTATTGCACGCCAGAAGCGTGGCAGACCCCTTGGATCAAAAGATACTATCTCTCGAAAAAGAAAATTGATGAATAACGGTTCTGATATAAACAATGATCGAGCTAAAGAATCCACATTCTCTGATTTGTCTCCTGAAACGACAAATGTTCCTAAGGAGACACCTGCCATTGAAAAGGCACAAGTTGTTAATGAAATGCATGTCCCTGAAGTGACAGCTGAATTTAAAAATGAGGAAATTTCTATTAATTATGCTTATACTAGAGAAATGTGGTAACGTGATGAAATTGTTATCGACGATGTATTTTCATTTGCAGTGCCCACTAATATTATGAATGATGACTTTGAACCACAAACAGTGGATGAATGTAGACAAAGGCATGACTGGCCTAAATGGAAAGAAGCAATTCAAGCAGAATTATCTTCTTTGGCCAAACGTGAAGTCTTTGGACCTGTAGTCCAAACACCTAAAGATGTCAAACCCGTTGGATATAAATGGGTATTTACTCGAAAACGAAATGAGAGTAATGAGATTGCCAGATATAAAGCCCGGCTAGTAGCTCAAGGTTTTTCTTAGAGGCCGGGTATTGATTTTGATGAAACTTATGCTCCAGTAATGGATGTTATCACTTTTAGATACTTGATCAGTTTGGCAGTCTCAGAAAAACTTCAGATGCACCTTATGGATGTGGTAACTGCTTACTTATATGGTCGATTAGATTCTGATATATATATGAAACTCCCTGAAGGATTTAAATTACCTAAAGCAATTAAAACACAACCAAGAAATGTGTATTCACTCAAGTTGCAGAGATCCTTATATGGATTGAAACAATCAGGAAGAATATGGTACAATCACCTTAGTGAATACTTAATTAAAGAAGGATACATTAATGATCCCATATGCCCTTGTGTGTTTATAAAGAAATCAGAATCTGGTTTTGCTATTATAGCAGTATATGTCGATGACATGAATTTAATTGGAACCCCTGAAGAAATCCAAAATGCTGCTGAATATTTGAAGAGAGAATTTGAAATGAAAGATTTGGGAAAAACGAAATATTGTCTCGGCCTGCAGATCAAGCATAACCCTGACGGCATACTTGTTTACCAATCAGCATATACAGAAAAACTTTTGAAACGATTCAACATGGATAAGGCTTATCCATTGAGTACCCCAATAGTTGTTAGATCTCTTGATCCTAAAAAGGATCCATTCCGTCCTAAAGAGGATGATGAACAGTTACTTGATCCTGAAGTACCATATTTGAACGCTATAGGTGCATTAATGTATTTGGGGCAATGTACTAGACCTGATATTGCATTTGCAGTTAATTTGTTAGCAAGGTTTAGTTCCGCACCCACTAGACGGCATTGGAACGAGATCAAACATATTTTTCGTTATCTTCAGGGAACTATTGATCTGGGATTATTTTTTTCATATGAGCCTTCTGAAAATCCAGGCTTGGTTGGATATGCTGATGCCGGTTATTTATTTGATCCCGATAAAGCTCGATCACAAACTGGATATGTTTTCACTTATAATGGGACCGCAATTTCATAGCGATCTACTAAACAGAGTTTGGTTGCTACTTCTTCTAACCACTCTGAAATAGTTGCATTGCATGAGGCCAGCCGAGAGTGTATATGGTTACGTTATTCAACACATCCAGAATTCGTGCAAATTATCTCCTGCTATAAATCCTCCAACAATCATATATGAAGATAATGCAGCCTGTATTGCTCAAATCCGAGGAGGATATATCAAAAGAGATAGAACAAAGCACATTTCACCGAAGTTCTTCTAAACGCATGAACTTCAAGAAAGTCAAAAGATCGATGTGAAGCAAATACGTTCGAATGACAATCTTGCAGATCTGTTCACTAAAACTTTACCGACATCAACATTTGAGAAGCTAGTATATAAAATCGGTATGCGGCGGCCCAACAAGCAATCAATTTGACAAGAGATCATCTGCCATGGTCAGGGGGAGCGTTGTGGACACATGTGTACTGTACTCTTTTTCCCTTCGATCGGCTTTTGTCCCACTGGGTTTTCCCGACAAGGTTTTTAATGAGGCAGGAAAACACGTCCAACACCACTTCATAATTTATTGTATAATTGTGTTTCTTTACTTTGGTTTTTATCCCACTGGGTTTTTCCTTAGTAAAGTCAAATACAATTATTTTAAGTGGTGGAATCCAAGGGGGAGTGTTGTAAAGTGTCTAATGGATTACCACCACATGAAGTATATGAAGAGTCCATCATTTAATTGATTTATAATGAATGATGGAATTTGAATAGTTTTCTTCTAGGCCATGTTTAATTGGTTATTAAGTAGGTGAATTATGAGTGGTATATGAAGTGACATTAGGTGGTTACTTATGTGATTATAATTAGAACCCCTCCACCCTTGTATAAGAGTAGTGAAGAAATCAAAAGAAAATAATTTTCTCTCTTGCCCATTTGCTTCTTGAGTGACTCATTTTTGCTCATTTTATTAGAGAAATACATTTCATTATTCTTGCTGGCTCTTACCTCACTACATATTACATACCCCTAATTGATACTTATTTCACTCCCTTTTAATTCCTGCAAACCCGCAACACATATATATAATAAAACCCATAAAATTGTTTTTCTTGTTATTATTATTTTGTATTATCTAATCAATAATATAGGTGGAATTTTAAAGCAATTAACATTGTCACCCTCAACGTTTGAGAGAAGTAACACTTTTTCCCTAATTTTCGAAGAAGTAACATAAAAATCCTCAATTTCTAAATACCATTAATCCATCTAATAAATATATCATAGAAATATAATTTTACTCTCATTTATACTATATGATTCCTTTATTTATTTCTCTTTGCAAAAGAAAAAAATTAAAAAACATTAATTTTTATTTACAAACCATCTTTTTTAGAATGGTTTATTTACAAACCATTTTCTTTTTAATTTTTATTTTTTAAAAATATAAATTTAAAAAAAAAGATTAGAAAGAAAACCATGTATACTACCATTTTCATTTATTGACAAACCATTTTCTTTTTAATGTTTATTTTTAAAAAATCATTTTTTCACAAACCATTTATGTAGACCAATTTCTATCAAAATAAAAAACTATAAACTTTCGAGTCCTATTGGCATTTTTAACATTTTTTCCTTTATAATGAGAAATAAATAAATAAATCTTATAGTAAAAATAAAGATAAAATTGTCTTTCCGTAATATGTTTAACAGATAGACTAACTATGTTTGGAAATTATGGGTCTTTATATTACTTCCCCAAATGTTGGAAAGAGAATGTTCCTTCGCCCAAATGTTAGGGCTGGCAATTTAATTACTCTGGAATTTATTGTAAAAGTTAACAAAGCTTATATGAAAAAGAAAAAAAAAACAATTAAAAAGATGGTGTTTTGTGATGGTTTTTGGTTATCGATATGTTTGTTTGTGGTTTCAAATAGAAATGGGGGTATACTTAAGCACCCGCAAGATGGAGAAGTTCTCGAAGGAAGGTGAAAATGAAACTCTCCGATATGGATTGTCGTCCATCCAGGACTGGCATGCCAGTATGGAAGATGCTGTGAATTGTTCTATGATTTAAGGTTTGTTTAAGATTATTGTGCTGTGAGAAATTGTTGTGAAAAAGTGTTGCATAAAAAATTTTCCATTTAAACAAAAAAGTTTCATGAAAACACACTTTTACCACTATATTTAAATCAATATCAACTATATATTCTTTTCAAATTTCGAAAACAAAAACTCAAATACACCAACAAACAAGCACATAGGTTGTGTTATCTCAAATTGTTGTGGGGTATTTGATAAATTAACTTTCCAAAAATTGTTGTACTATCCAAAAGCTATGAATGTGTTTGGTAAACTTAATTTTCAAAAGCTATCGTTTAGTAAAAATACAAAATTCTACATAAACTTATAAAAAAATTATAAATATTAATACTTAATTTAAATCAATTAAATATTAAAATAAAGCAAAATTAATTAATTAAATTTAATATTCTAGTTGATTTTTTATTTCTATTATTTTTAAGGAACAATTTTGATATTTCAATTGATATAGAAATTAACTTCTTAAAATCAACTTTTCAAAAGTTGCCTCCAACCTATTTTTGAATTCTAATACAAAATTATAATATTGGAGTAGCAAGTTTGCAAAGAATCAGTTTTACATGAGTTTATCAAACACCAAAATTGGTGTAGCTAGGGATGTAGCCATAAATATGGTCTAGAGGGGGCAACTTCAACTAGTGATAAAATTTTAATTAGATTATCAGTAAAAATAAACACTAAAATACTTATAGAAGCTTATATAATTTCAAACATTCAAGAGTTCTTTTGTAAAAAGATGAACATGGAGGAGTATACATGTTGCAATATATTCAAACATTTGAAGGGATTTTTTGTTAAAATATAAACACATTGGGGGTATTTTTGTCATAACTTTTTTCTTTAAAATTTCCAAGAGGGTCTAGTCTTTATGTATTATGTGGGTACTCATCCACCTCTATGGGCTTATGTCTTGGTTATTTTCCCTCCAAGACTCAACTGCTAGCACTAATCTCCATCAATTGAATCGAGTCTCAATCCTTATTTTTATTGTAGTACTTGTAGAGGTTTTTTTTTTGGTAATAGGACTTCTATTTCTTGCATAAATCTAATTTTCTATTCCTTTTAAAATTGAACTAGGAAATGATACAAGAAAACACAGAACTTTCACTAATATAAGCACTAACGCAACCATGCAAACTTCTCGAAAATTATTACTTCATAATCACTACACCTACACCAAAAATAATAAAATCTTTACATCCAAAACAAGAAAGGGTGAAAAAAGTACTCACACTGATGTCTTAAGAGATGTTAGAATTAAAGAGGACGTGGATTAGAGATTTTAGGGATCTAGGGATTTGAGGTAATGAGAAATGACAATGACAAACAAAAGCTAATTAACTTTGTAGGGGTGATTTTGAAAATTTTTAAACTTATAAGGATTCACAAGCCTAACATATAAGGAGTTTCTGGATAAGTATCAAACATATAGGGTTTCTTTAGTGCTAGTAAAAATTTTCAAAAACTTAGAAAGGGCGATTGAAAATTTTTAGGAATTTCTCAAAAGTTTACAAGGGGCAACAATCTGCCATCACCCTTTCATAGCTCCATATTGGGTGTAGCTAGTAGCAAAAATCAAAATCTCTTCTACAACAACAGAGCCAAAGACACGCTTATTGTGTGTGCAAAGTTTATTTTGTTATGGTAATTTTTTCATTATAATTCCTACAACTCACTATATGTGCTTATGATAGATTTTGTTGTAAAGTGAATCCATCTTATGGCAGAAGACTAATTTATATTTCTATGAGAAAGTTCATGAGAAAGCTATTTAAATTGTATCCTTTTCATTTATCACATGGGGAAGTACAGGACTCAATTTTACGTCATTGTTTCAACTGATCTACCTGCATTGTTGATGAACACTTAAATATGCATGTTTAATAAGAGTTTAATTCATCATATTGCATTAATAGTGTCATTAAATTCCTCAACTTAAGCACATTTGTAGTATTTGCATCTTTGGAATTAATTCCTCTTAATTTTGGTTTTGTTATAGGTTCGGTAAAATGGGCATAACTTTCTATTTATAGATCAGAATGGTGTAAATCTTAATGTTTTGGAAAGCTGATTCAATTGTCTACAAGATTGTATTTCACAAGCATCATCAAATTCGGGCTCTTAGTAGACCAAAATTGGGCTTGAAATGAACCCATCTACAGTCTCGGCCCAGTCTGACCAGGCCTCAGTATTTGGACCGTATCTCTCAAAATACGTATCCAAATTGTGCAAATCAATATGTTCTAGAAAGCTGAGAGAAATATCTACAACTTTGATGAAGACATGTGATTAAAATTCACAACATTTCGATGTCAAAATTGATAGTCAAAGTCGGTGCCTAATGATCCCAATTGTCAAAGATATTTACAACTAATATTTGACAATTATGCCCTTGTAATTTGACAAGTTTGCCCCTGGATGTATCTATAAATAGAGGTGCCTTGTGACCCATTAGGGCATCTTGGCCTTGGCTGGAACATTTTGGCTTTGGCTAGGATCTTGTATTGTGTTTTGTGTGTTTATGTTATTAATGAATTTCCTTTTTCTTGCATTTTATTTTCTTTCTATTATAATGTTCTTCTAATTTCTCTTTTGCTAAGGTGAAAGGGTGAAACTCTTGATATGAGAATAAGGATTCTCTAACCCTTAATATGTGCTTAATAATCTTAATCTTATAATATTTATTCAATATGATTTATATTTAATTTCTTAATCAATCTTGACACCACTCGTAAAGTGGAGGTCTTGATCCATTGTCGACAATCCTTGGCACATCAAATGCTTGGATCCTTTCTAGATGATGTATGGTTCTTCCTTACCGACACGAATCTAGTTAGGAACCTTGATTTGTTGTAGACATATGATGATTGGCACATTGGATGCTTGAACCCATTTACAAGAAGTGGTATAAATATTGGTAATGAAACAAATATAATTCATATAACTAAAATGGGTTAATTATCCTTATTTGAAATATCAAGGGCGGATCCCCTAACCTTAGCTTTCATTATTATTGTGTTAATTCCTTTTACTTGCGCATTTTAATTATTCTCATCCATTGTTGATATTATCTTCTCATATCTTTGAATCATCATATCGTATTTGCTTAGCTTATAATTTGAGCGCTAAAATCTCCTTCCTCGTGGATCGACCCCGGTCTCACCGGGTTTTATTACTTCGACACTCCTATACTTGGGAGACAATCCTTTTTCGGATGTGTCAATTGTGTTTGTCATATATGTTTACATCATCATTTAAGGGACTTATTTATACATAAATTTAATGAGATTGGTAATGAAATGTGAATACTAAGCTAGTTGAAGTTTAAAGAACCATGTCCTGTCTCAGTGTGGTACTTGCATGGTTTCCAATACTTTAACAGATTAAAAGAACCCCTTCTTTTGAATTTGACTAACTTTAAAAATTACCAGTGATCTCTCGGTTTTAGTTTCTTGGCTTTGAGAGATAACCTTGTGTCTTTGATAATAGTATTCTAAACTTCTTTGTTTTCTTTTTTATGAATATATGAATGATATAGATGTTCTTTTTCAAATTTTTAGAAGTCTGTTGTATAAATATTGATAAGAACCACTTAGTTTCCATTACAATATGTAAAGTCTGTGGCTCAACTTGTGTAGTACAGGCAGAAAAGTGGCGCAGTCACGCAGCTTCTGAGCATCAAATGCAGTGTCAAACATACGAAGATAGAAGCTTGGTGTCATCGCACATGAAGTGTTATGCAGAAGCGCAACATTAATGCTGAGGCACAAGTTATTATGCGCAAGGGCATAGATTCTGGGTTTGCAAATATATCTGGGCAGAGAGTTCGCGTAGGAGCACGGGTACAGTGGCGCAGGAGTACGAGTCTATATTCTTCGTACAATTAGGATTGCTTGTCATGCAAGTAATTAGCCTGTAAGCCTTTGATATAAATGAGAGACGTTTCCAATGTAAAAAATAAGGTCTATGACATCAGAGAGAAGAGAAGAAAAAAGAGAGTTAGGATTTAGAGAGACTAAGAGTTTCTTGGATAGAAAGAAACTAAGCTTTTCTTCTAGTTGTCCTTGTAAACACTCTTGTATCTCTTGTTTTTCATATAGTAGATTGATCATCACAAGCAAATGGATGTAGGATCATGTTTTGTGGTCTGAACCAGTATAAATTCTTGTGTCCTTATATTCTTACTTTGATTTACTTTGCTTGGGTGTGTGTTAAAACTCCTAGTTAAATTTTGCATTAAGCCTCTTGTGAGTGTGTGTGCCACTCTTCTTCATAACACAATCAACTGCTGAAGGTTAATTGGTCAGTTGTTCGATACATTTTTGTCAATTACAATTTTGAAGAAAACATGTATTATACACCTCTAGAGATAAGATATTCGAATATAGGCTTTGACAAAATAGATGTAAAATTTGTAAGTCCTATATGGAGTACAAACGTTCAATTCATTTGACAACAAATCTTCTAAGTTTTAGTTTTAGATGGGCAAAACATAAGTAATATTGTAATTGACTTGGTTAGATGGAATAATCATCTCTTCATTAAAATAAATCTTGAATTTGTTTAGTGGAAATCCTTATATATGAAATATAACAGGATTAGGTACATGCATATGTTATATTTTGAGACTTTTCACCACAGATTCAATTGGGGTGGGGAGGTGAGTTGGGATGTTATTTTTGGAACTCATCAACCTATCGAATGTTTATCGAATTGTCAAATTTGGGTATGCCAGCATTAAACAAAAGCGTCGAACTACATCAAACCATTGTCAAACTGGGTGTTTTGGAATTTTGGTAAATTTAATGTATGAAGGATACAGGCATGAAAAGTTTTTGGAGTGGAGGCTATTTTTGGAAAGACCACTAAAATAGGGGTTAGACCATAAATTTCCCTTTAAATTATCCTAAGCCCCAAGTTCGACCCACTAAAAGGACAAATTTAATAGGAGATTCAATGAGAGAGGACATGATCTGCAAAATTTAGTGAGGGTAGGTGAGAGTTCACGTGGGAATGAAGAGAAAAGAGAGGGATTTGAAATTTGAAAGGAAAAAGGGAGAAAAACCAGTGGGAATGTGGGGAAGTTTGATAGAAAGGAAAGGAAAGGATTTTGTACAATGGAAATAAGAGAGAATAGAGGCTTGTGATGAAAGGGGCAGTTGGTCAGTAATTCATTTGGGAGGCTGGGTACCAAATGGGGAAAGAAAAGTTAGAGAAGCAATGCCAAAAGAGAAAGACGCCAATGAAAGGTGGGGAAGGTCGAGAAGCAAAGCCAAAAGAGAGAGACGCCAATGGTAGGTGGGGAAGCTCGATGCTGGCCTAGGGAAGGAAAGATGGATGATCCTCAGTTATAGAGATATGAAGATGATCAAACCAAGGGAGTCACATAAGAAAAGAATCGAATACATCCAACAATACACTATCAGGGCTCTCTCATATCTTTTAACCTTTCTCTTTAGGGGTGCACACGGGTCGGGTCGGGTCGGGTCGGGTTTTCCCGAACCCGATCACAACCCGATACTGTGCAAACCCGAAATTTTTAACCCGATTCGGGTTATAATTTCATGCCGACCCGATATAAACCCGACCAACCCGATCGGGTCGGGTCGGGTTATATCGGGTTTAGTTTATTAAGTAATAAAATCTCAACCCGTTTGCACGACCCGATACTGTTTAACCCGACCATTTCAACCCGATTCGGATTACAATAAAACCCCAACCTGATGAAAACCCGACCAACCCGATCGGGTCGGATCGGGCCAGATCGGGTCGGGGTTTTTTGCATACCCCTATTTCTCTTATAATTATTTACATATTTTTAGTCTAATTTCTATTTCAGATCATCTAATCTTGCCTATTTATACAAAATTGGTATCTGACTTCGGCATCAAAATGCTTTTGTAGGTGCAAAACCCCACCTCCCAGCCTCTAAAAAATGCGGGCGTAATATTGAACCAGAGATGAAGCTAGGTTCGTGGAGGCTGCCATTCGGGTAGTGCAATTAAGATGAGACAGTATTAATCCAACCCAAACTTGATGTATAATTTCTATTTCCTTCAAGGGGATAACTAGTCATGATCAATTTTCATCTCAATTCTTTTGTTCTCACTTGTCACAAGATCAATTCCAGTTGGTCTTGCTTCATCATTGTTATGGTAATCACCTTTAGCATGTGTTGATGCTCAAAAATTGGTCCAAACAAAATCAAACGGAAGTATAAAGAAAGTGAGAGAATGGCATGAGTGCCCTCGAGGATATGAAGGTTGAGGATGATAGTAATGGATTATAACAGTTTCGCTGGGGGCTAGTGTCTGTTGAAGCTTAGTAATGTCTTATACAATGATGGCGGTACTTTAACAACCTCTGATAATATGGGGGCAGGTTGCTACGAACTAAGAACGTTACTGGATAGGGTCTTTCTCTTTCAACCTAAGGAAAAGAGCTTTAAGGTAGTCCCATGACGGCTGAAGCGACTTGTAGTACGAACAACCTCTTCCCAGTAGCTATAAAACCACAAAAAAGGTTAGGAGACACCAGATTTTTCACTGGCGATAACCTTCCGATGCTTAAGTCAGTTTCAAGTAAGCTTTAATGGAGAGAAACGATTAAAAGAAGGGCATGAAAAGGATGTTGTCATGGACGAAAATAATAGAACGGTCATTGCAATGGAGGTTGGTGAGAGTAGGTAAATCCTGGTGAATATATTCTGAATCTTCCTAAGGATTATCCCAAAAGTGCATCCTTTCTCCCTCTTAGAGGCATAAAAATAGGTTTGTTATAGAGGATCTTTAATATGTAACCTAGATCTTGGTCGTTCATCCCTCCCAAGTGTCATAATCTCAAGGCTCTATATACTATTCTAGATGATTCTTGAGTAAGTCTGAAACCCTAATTTTAAACTATTGAGATGCTACCACGTGGCCAACCGTTATTACCTTATTTATGGGTAATGACACTGAGATTTGCGTGAGATTTTAACCCCAAGCTAGGGACCAGTTTATCGATGCCGAATAATTACCAAACTGAACCTTATTTTGGCGACCCTGAAGGGCTAACAACAATTGATATTGTGTGCGCAAAATGAATGAAAGCACAAGTAAAACTATGAATTACTATATAACTCTGCCCTCCACATAGGGCGATTGTGGTTTATTAGACTGAGGCTCAGCTCGGTAAAGTTTAATTCGATAGCAAATGGTGACTGACTGTGAGGTTCAGTTCGGTAGCTTTGTCTATGGAGCAAGCGTAATTGGTCTAAGCTCTTTCGGTTTAGGGTGGGATCGATTCGATAGACTTAATCCTTAGGGGGAGTTTTCCCGTAATTTATATACGGATATATGTTCAAGTGCAATATATGTTTCTTTAAGGCCGAGTCAAGCCCACTGTAGTGCCTGCCTTCAGTCCTTTTATGAAAGGGAGTTCTGTTCTGTGATTCCCATTACATTATTGTCTGTTCTTCAGTCTTTTCCTTTGCTTAAAGCCTTTCGGTTGGTAAGGCAGCCCAACCTAGTTGCAAGTGATAATTCTAATTTCATGTGCAATTCTTTCGATTTAGCTCCAAATAAACTAAGTCTTTCATATATTTGAGGGTTACCTCCCAACAAAGACTACTCAATTGATACTTGGACTTTTCAAATATCACTGAGTTGACATAGGAGGTTATTTTGGTCTCTCTAGGTGAATTCAAAAAATACCATCCACAGCATGTCTTTGCTAATCCATTATATTCCTATTTGACTAGGAATCAAATATAAGACATTATCCTAAATCACCTTAGCACAACTAATGTTTTTGTCCTTCACTTTAGGAGAATGTGTTTTAAGTTCTATTTTCTATTAATCCAAATTAACATTATTTCCAAGGTTGATTTTATGTCTTGTAGTTGAAGGAAATATGCAAAGCTAACTGAAACAACACACACACACACACACACACATAGCTATTCTTGAGGATTGATGCCTAATGCATTGATCAAAGCCTAAAGAAAGCAAGAGAGCTGAGAATATGTATTAGTTTCAAAGTTTGTCTTTGAAGCTTTATACTTCTCTGCTCATTACAAATCATGTATAGCTCAATTTAATGAGTGAATGCATGAATCTATTGAGTGTTTAATTTTCTATTGAGGTAACATCAGTTACAACCTCTACCCTTTGCATAAAAAATCATTCAGATGCTACTTCTAAAAATTTAATCAGTAACTACCCATCCTTTTACAAAATTCATTAAACAATCCCTTGAGTGTTAATACCATTAGAAAAGTGTAACAATAGAAGGACAGTCTAGACTTTTTTACTTTTCCAACCAATAAACCTATATAAATAAACTTTAATCAACCCTAGGCTTTTGCAGTGAACAATATAGGATTTCAGACTTTTTGAACTTATCTCACTTTGATTTTTATTTTTACATTTTATATGTTAAAATAGACATCTTAAAAATTTGTTTAGAATTTGTTTCATTAAAAACTGTTGAGTATTTAATTTTCATGAATTTTTTAAGTTGACTCTACAATGCTAGAATTTCAGTTTCTCTATTGGATATCGGTTTTAGGAAAATTATTTGAGGTATCTAGAGGTCTCAAAAATTATGAAATTTGGCAGGTCTATTCATTTTTATTTGTAATTGAAATATGGAAAGTTTTATAATTTTAGGAATTCATTAATGAGTTGTTATATATTTTTGAAAGAGGGGGGGGGGGGTCTGTCCTAAATATTGTGAGAAGAATTTTTGTATCTAAAACTTAAATTATTTGAGGTCCTTACCAAATTTAGAATGCGATGAAACTTTACATGGTGTTAGATACATATTCCTAGAAGGCTTGTGTAAAATCTTAGAGAACCTTCATTTGAGGAAATTTTGTTTTTCTTTAATTGATATAATGATTAGATACATGTAAATAATATAACAGTTTTATAGTAATATTCAATGGCATGCATGAATTTGATGATTTTATTTATTTATTTTGACATGCTATGAAAACTAATTATTGTGTTTTTATGATTTATTATCTCTTTTTTTTTCCTTTTATATAGCAAAATCATAGAATGGTCCAATCTTTATTTTTCATATGCGGGGTATTTTTGGTAAAAAAAGGATATGTAATCACATAAAAGATCATGTTTAAATAAATAATGGTCAAGGGTATACCAATTATTTCACTATCCAAAATTTATTTTAGTATATACTTAGCATTTTTTAGAATAAATATAAGGGCAAATACGTAATTAAAATCCTATTGTTTAATTAGTTGATAGAATCTTTTAGCCCAATGCTCCATTGATGAATTTTGTAAATAGTTTGGGTAGTTGCTTATTAAATTTCTAAAAGTTGCATTTGAGGTATTTTTTGTGAAAAGGTAGGGGTAATAACTGATACCAACTCGTTTTCTATTATTCAATAGTTTAGTATTTAGTTGTGACAGGAAGAGTTGTTTCATAAGTATTGTGCCTGGTGAGAATAAGTTTTATATAGGCTATACAATAAGAGTTCGAGGGAGTAACCATTGTATGTCCTTGAGTTTGTAAAGCCTAAGATAACATAATAAATTACAACTCTCCTGCTAAAAAATATTTCTGTGCCATTATACATTACAGTTGTCTGCTTTATATTCCATAATTATCCATATATATTGATCCTATAATTGCTTTTTGAGATTGTATTTACAATTTTTTATAACAATTAAACAAAAAAAATTCATCACTTTTCTTGAAAAAAATTATATTTTTAATCATCTATGTAATAACCTTTAACAATTCTAAATTAAATCTTTGAAGCTATACAATAGTCCTAATAAATTAATCCTAGTGACAATCTTATTATAGAACTTTTGACAACGCAAAGAATCCATACACTAGGAGACATGGAAAATGAAAAATTAAATAAAGTTTTATTTTTTTTCCTTGACTCACTTTTTCTTTGAGGGCTTTTAGTTGTCTACTTTATTTCTTTTGACGAAGGAGCCAGGAAACAGAACTGCTGATCAGATCATCGTAATGGGATACCAGCTGTGAAACAATTATTAGGAATCGTTACTTTCTAGTACTTTTATCACATGCTTGTCTACCGGAAAATAATTCCGTCCATTCATATTTCTTTACCAAATGAAATATAATTAAGGAGTGAGAGAAATACTGATTCAGAAACTTTTAATAATGTCTTTTAACAGTAACGAAGGACTCTTCTTCTTCTCCTTCGTCTTATGTTCACGGTGCATTATGGACATTTTAAGTTGTATTTAGTTAGTTCTATGATTAAAGGGAATAAAACCTTTAATGATTCTAAAATATTTGAAGTCTTTGATAATACATACTAATATTTCTTCTAAATCTTAGAGGAGGACATAAGGACTGATTTTATTATATACGTAAATCATGCAATAACTCCATCCCACTACACAACCAAAATGAGTCACTTTCCTAGTCTTATTTCTTTAGACGAACAAGGTAGAAAGAGCCATAGGGAGTAGTTTCCTTTCTCTTTCTTCATCATATATTTAAATTTTTACTATAAAACATTAAACACAAGTTACAGTTTTCCATTAATCAGAGATGGAAGATTTAGCTAATGGATATCAATGTTAGGAAACTACTAATTAAATCATCGTAAAGGGACGCCGGCTTTAAAAGAAAAAATGTTATGAAGTGCTTTTAACTGCTTATTAGCCGCAAAGAAATCATTCCACCCATTCACATTGCGTATACAAGCAGGTGAGTAACTGAGTTATCAGAACAAAGGCTAAGACTAAGAATTGCGAAAGCAGGGCAAAGTTGGTGATCAGCTTTTATTATGTCTTTGAAGAACAATGAAGGCGCTTCCTTCTTCACGTTCATCGTGGAAATACTATGTTTTTGTTGGTTTTTTAAGAGTGGAGAAAATTTCTCTAGACTTTCTTCTAAGTTTTTTATTCCAAGCAACGTGACACCAATTAATTATTATCATATATATAATTTGTTATGTTAACTCATCATGCACTGAAGTAAGAAAAATTCTAAATTAAAGTCACATCACTTTGGATCCAAGAATTGAGATACAAACTTTAAGAGAGTCATAGAGTTATTATGTGATATGGATGAGAGGTATAGGGTTATGCTTTCGTAGTATGATTATTGCCTAAACTAAATATAATGGTATCATTCATCGTTAATAAAAAAAATATAATGAATTCGTAGAGAATTCATGGTTTTGTTTACTTAATATTTCTCTAGAGAAGCAAGATTGAAGAAATGGACCTCCCTGTTAGAGAACTACCAATTAAAACATCAGGTGGCGGAGCCACGTGAAGCATCTCCTTACCTCAAGCCTTAATCGAAGCTTACTTTATGTTATTTTTATACCAGTAATGTAGAGAATTGGCTCCACCAAGAATTCAATATATTATTAGGGAAGAATTGCATTTCCCCTGAGGTTACCAGAAAAATATATAATTCTTGTAGTAACAGAAATTGAAATTTGCCCTATGGAAGCAACCGGAATGTTAAGCGAGAAACTTAGCTACATCTGCTGTAATGCAACCGACGGTCCAAAATACGTCACGTATATATAGATACATATTGATATAATATGATATGATGTCTACGTGATCGCCTCTAACCGGAATGTTAAAGAGAGAAACTTGGCTACATCCGCTGTAATAAAGTGGACGATCCAAAACACGTCACATATATATAGACACATATTGATATAATATGATATGATATCTACGTGATCGCCTCTAGTTGCATTCGCTGTATTGCAACGAATGTATAACAGATTCTCTCGAATGTTAATCTGTCATATCAAAATATAAATATAAATAAAAATTAATTAAAAAAAATCAAAATCTCCCACCTTTCTCTATCCTTGTTCTCTCGCCTCCCTTATTTTCTTCTCTGCACCGTTCTCTATCTTCTTCTTCCATAAAAAGCAGATCTCAGAAGTGGGATTTCAAAAACATTGAAAAAAAAAAAAAGCCAATCGGGTCGCTGTAGAACTCTCTCTTTCTCTGTCTGTGTCTCTCATCGGTCGTTGACGCAAAAAGCAGAAAGCTTTTTTTGCCATAGATCTCGGAGTTTCTACACCTCAGTGCTCTCCCCCCTCTCTTTTCTTGCCGATTTACTAAAAACCCACGGCTCCAAAATGTCTTCACATATATCTAGTGCACCGTGATTCTCTCCGTTTCCGATCTTCTCACCGTTCCTCGCCACCAAATTCTGCCACTCCAACGGTGCTTCGGCTGCCAGCCCATCAACATTGGCGGGACTATCCAGTTCGCTGGCCTTTGTATCTAGATTTGCGGCAGCGTTCGGCATCTTACGCAGCGAAAAGTTAAGATCTGACTCGTCTGTGGCAGTGGTAGTAGTAGTACTCGTCATCATAGTGGAGGCGTGGCTCCACGTATACTTTCAAGTGAGTCTTTGATGGCCATTCAAACTTGTAATCTTTTGTTTGCTGAAAATCTGATGATTGATAAGATTGTGATGCTTTGGTGGCAGCGAGTTTGATTTTTCGTTTTTAGATTTAATGTTTTGATGTGTTGATTTTAGGGGTTATATTGCATTTTCTTGTACCACTGGGGACAAGATGTTGCTTTTTTCCGATGACCTCGGGGGAAATTTTAACTATCCCTATTATTAACGTATTTGGAAACCCTTTCATGTATGATTGAAATTTCGTTATTATTTTTGAAAAATTGTTGTATGCTTCCCTTTTTTAATATCCTTTTCAATCTTAATTTATACGTATGCGGTATGTCAACACTTATTACTTTTCTTTAAAAAAAATGATTCTCTTTTTCCCTCAATATTTTAGAAGTTTAACCCACTATTTATTACTATTTAATAATTTGTAAAAATGGGTAACCTATTTTAATTTCATAATTTTTTTATTACCTCCTCTCCATATAATAAAATAAAAAACAATATTTTAACTTTTGTTGAATTCGTAAGGACTAATTTCTTTTTTAAGATTTAAAGGCATTAATTTTTTTTCCTTATAATAATTAATTTGTTAATATTACCCGATTTTTATACAGAACCTTTTTTATTAACAATTTGGGCCCCAAAATCAAACTCCTGACGCGGCCCCTGATCGTAATGGAATACCAGCTGTAAAACAATTATGAATTATTGCTTTTATTATATATATGAAAATACTTTTGAAGAAGGAGAGAATCTGTGGGGCCCCTCAGCAGGCGTTGCAGCGGTGCGCCTAGGTCTCTCTCTTGAAGCAGAGACTCCATGCACTATACAACCAAATAAGAAGAAAAAAAGTCTTCTCGAGTCAGTTTCCTAGCCTTATTTGTTTTGATGAAGAAGCTAGAAGTAGTTTCATTTCTCTCTCTTCTCCATATATTACACATCTTACAGTTGTCTGTTAAATAAAGGTGAGAGATTTGGGAAAGGGCAATCTCGATGCTAGGAAAGTACTAATTAAGTCATCGTAAATGGATACCAGCTGTATAAAAATTATATATTATGAACTGCATTTAACTTTGACTACACAAGCTTATTAGCTAGCTGCGGAGAAATTATCCCATCCATTCAAATTTCATATATAAACAGGTGACGGAACTGGTTGATCAGAACAAAGGGTAAGACTAAGAGTAGACAAAGCAGGGCACAGTTGGTTATCAGCGCTTCAATTATGTCTTTGACTAGCAGTGAAGGGGCTTCTTCTTCTTCTACACGTGCATCATGGAAATACGATGTTTTTGTTAGTTTTAGAGAAGACACCCGCAAGAGCTTCACTAATCATCTCTGCAGTGCTTTGGAACAAAAAGGGATCAATTTCTTCGGACATGATGAAAAACTCGAGAGAGGCAAACCCATTTCTCCAGAGATTCTAAAAGCAATTGAAGCATCAAGGTTTTCCATAGTTGTCTTCTCAAAAAACTATGCTACTTCATCCTGGTGCTTGGACGAGCTTCTGAAGATTGCTGCATGCATGACAGAGACTGACCAAAATGTTGTGCTGATTTTCTATGATGTGGAACCAACTGACGTGCGCAAACAGACTGGGATCATTAGGAAGGCATTTGATGAACATCAAGAAAAAGGTTTTGGAGCTGAGAAATTGGAGAAATGGAAAGGAGCTTTGAGGGAAGTGGCTAATCTATCTGGTTGGGATTTACGGGATGGGTATGCTGTCTTTCTTGCTTTATTAAATTGGTTCATTAAGGATTTACTTTAACAGATTATACCTTATTCAAAAATCTCCACATGTAAAAATATTTATTGACTTGCCCTGATAATATTGTGGTCTCACTGTTAAGAAATATATATATATATATATATATATATATATATATATATATATATATATATTATATAACATTTGCATATTGGTGAAAGTTATTTATTTATTTATTTTTAATCAATCAAATATAAAAGTTGTAGATAAAACAAACAATCGAAATGTTAAATCAATCATTACTACATCCTTAATTAATATGAATATGTGAAAAGTATGTATATGTAAAACGATAACTGAACTCTAAATTGATAAAGTTAAAAAATTTTCATTCCCTTGTTATGAGTGCTCTGCTCGTTATTCTTCTGGATGCAAAGACTCGCGAAATTAACATGGTCTGCTTTGGGAAGAAGATGCCTAGAACTAGAAATCATCAAAAAATTGAAATTACAGAAACGTTTACCTTGTTTTAGAGTCTTTCCTAAAACATAATATATATACATGTACACACACACATAATAATTATTAAGTACATAATATATATTATAGTGTTTCTTGTTCTGTTATAGTACTTATGAATTCAGGTTTATTTTTATCAGAATATGAAATATAAGTTAATAAAAGGTGTTTATCTTTTTATATTCTTTGCAGGCATGAAGCAGCATTTATACAAATAATTGTGGAAGATATATGGACTAAGTTGAACCATTCATTATTCTCCACTGTTACTAAGGGCTTGGTTGGAATAGATTATCATCTGAAGAAAATGATTTCATATTTAGATATGGGCTTCTATGGTGTTCGTATTATAGGCATTTGTGGGATGGGCGGTATAGGAAAAACAACTATTGCCAAGGTCATTTACGATATGTTTTCCCATCAATTTGAAGGTGGCAGCTTTCTTTCAAACATTAGAGAGTATCATGAAAAATATGGTTTAGACTTTTTACAGGAGAAACTTCTTTCACAAACCTTAAAAGTAAGGGATATGAATATATTGGGTGTTGATGTAGGAGTCTATAAGTGGCTGCGTAATAGAAAGGTCTTTATTGTTCTTGATGATGTAGATAAATTGGAGCAACTAAAAACACTTGCAGGAGATCGTGAATGGTTTGGTCCAGGAAGTAGAATCCTCATAACAACTAGAGATGAACAATTACTAAATGCCCATAGTGTGGACATAATACACAAAACCCAGATTTTAAACACTGAGGATACTCTTCAACTCTTTAGTTTGAATGCCTTTAAGAGAAACCATCCTTTTGAAGATTATGTGGAGTTGTCTAAGGACATTGTACACTATGCTAATGGCCTTCCATTGGCTCTAAATGTTTTAGGCTCTTATCTATGTGGTAGAAGCATAAATGAGTGGAGAAGTGCACTCAAAAGCCTCACAGACACTCCCAAAAAGGAAATCTTCGATGTGTTGAAAGTAAGTTATGATGGTTTGGAGGAAATAGAGAAGAAGATTTTCTTGGATATCTCTTGTCTATTTAAGTTGAAGAGAATAAACAGAGTGATTGAACTACTAAATGCTTGTGAATTTTACTCACAAATCGGACTTAGAATTTTGATTGATAAATCTTTGGTATCAATTAATAAAATGAACGAAACTGAATGTTTAGATATCCATAGTTTGCTGCAAGAATTGGCTCAGACCATTGTTTACCAAGAATCACCAAAAGAACCAGGCAAACGTAGCAGGTTGTGGCATTACGATGATATCTATGATGTGCTTGTAAACAAGAAGGTAATTGACCATAAAAAATTCTATTAGTGAGGTGAAATGCTTTTATCAATAGTAAGTATCTACTATTTGTATTACTTCTCATATTCTTGTTCTTTATTACTGTGTAGGGAACAGAAGTAGTCGAAGTCATATACTTAAGCTCAGCTGAATCTAGAGTGATGTCTGTGAAAGCTGATGCATTCTTGGGGATGCATAGGTTGAGAATGCTTAAAATCCATAACGTGCATCTTCCCAGAGGGCTTGATTTACTTCCCAATGAGTTACGGATTCTCAAATGGTATGGATACCCACTAAAATCGCTGCCATCAACTTTCAAGCCAGAGAAACTTGTTGAACTTCATTTGTCTCATAGTGGCATTGAACAACTTTGGAAGGAAAGAGTGGTATGACACTAGTTTCCTACCAATCTTTGTTTCTTAAATATGTTTTCTTCATTTCCAATCTCTTTCTTTATCTTTATTAATGTTTGCACTTAACAGCTTTGTGATAAGTTGAAAGTCATGAAACTGAGTCACTCAAGAAAGCTGATCAGAACCCCAGATTTCAGAGGATTTCCAAACCTTGAGATGCTTATTCTTGAAGGTTGTACAAGCTTATATGAGGTTCATCCTTCTATTGGCAAGCTCGAAAGGCTTAGTCTATTAAATCTCAAAGACTGTGAAAGTCTACAAAGTCTACCAAAAATAGTCTCTGGATGGAGATCTCTTAAAGTTCTTTCGCTAATTGGCTGCTCTCAAATTAACAAATTGCCAGAGAACCTGGGGGATTGTGAAAATTTGGAGGAGCTTGATGCTGGTAGAACTGCTTTAACAGAGGCACCTTCATTCATTGTGAATTTAAAAAAACTCAAAATGCTATCATTTCGTGGATACAAGGGACAGAATTGGTTCCAGCCCTTGTCACTAAGGAAAATCCCAATGTCCATGAATTTTTCATTACCTTCCGGAATGGCAGGTTTATTGTCTTTGACACAACTTGATTTGAGTTATTGTAATCTCTCTGCAATTCCGAGTGATGTTGTCAACTTATCTACATTGAGAGACTTGTATCTTAGGGGAAACAACTTTGTTAGTTTACCTGCAAGCTTTAATCAACTTTCTAAGCTTGAATATCTAGACTTGGCAGACTGCAAGAGGATTCAAACTTTGTCAGAGCTTCCGTCAAGTATATATTGGCTAAACGCACCTAACTGTTCATCGTTGAAAACATTGATTGGTCCTCCAGGATTACCAATCTCAGAGTTTCGAACCTTCTTCATTGAAAATTGTTTCAAATTGTCAGAGAACCAAGCCGGTGAGGATGTGGCACTCTCATTGCTAGAGCAACATATTCTCCTTTTGACGAAAATCAGGATTCGAGAGATATTCTCACTTTTCCTTTACCGCTCTGAGAAAGAAGAAAGCAACGATCCAATCATTGAAATTGTAGCGAAGTATATCCGCTCGTGGATAAGTCACCTTCCTCTGGTATCTTTCTCTTTCTATACCTCTCTCAATTAATTCCCAATCCTGGACTTATATGACTCAAATATTAGTATTGAGTTTATATCTCATAGCTTAAGTTTTTGGATCGATATTCTCATAACAAATTTAATGTTACAGGAAGCTTCTGCTTCCTTGCCTGACTTGCCGGAGCTACGAATTATTGTATCTGGAAGTTCAATCTCAGATTGGTTCACATTTCAAACTATGAATCATTCAATAGCCTTTGTATTGCCAAATTGGTGTAGTGATAGTACATTCCTAGGGTTGGCTGTTTGTGCTAGTTTCGGAGTCAAAGAGCATGAGGGACAGGAACAAAAAGAAATGGAAGACATTTCTCTTACATGTAGCTTTGATATGAATGTATGTCAGGAAAAATTCCACAACCCTAGTATTTCGTGGAGTTCAGACAGAGACCAAATGCCTGTATCAGATTTTCTATGGCTTTTTTTTATGCCATCACGTGTTAAGTACCCCCCAGAGATGGATTCACATACTGTTAAGGGTAAATTTAGTATCAAGGCTCCATATTTTGAGTTTAAGAAGTGTGGGATCCGTGCAGTTTACTTAAAAGATGTAGAGTTCATTCCAACGATGTTCCGAGGCCTCAATGTACCTCGGTTGGAGGACATGATCATATTGCAACTTAGACGACTGCAAGCAGCTGGGAGCACCATAGCTGAGCAATGCCATGATGCTCACTTCTATAGTGATGATGCTGGACCTAGTGGATGTGGATCACGAGATGGTAGCTGGTGGAAATGGCCCTTCTGATAAGGATATTGAGGAAGGATACTTGAGAATCAGTTGTTTCCATGATTGAGATCAAGGGCAAAAGCATCCAAGAATGGTATTCATGCTTATCCTTTGTTTATTTGCTTGACTTGTTGTTTTAAACTTCGTTATTCTTTGAATGCTAGACTAGTCATAATATGGTTAATAAATTTAATCTTAATCACTTTTCTTATCCCATAGTTTATCTTATTTGAATAAATTGACAAAGGCATGCTCATTTATCAATAGAAAAATAATGATAAACTCGAGCAAATTGGATGTGTATTTGTGAATCATTAAGATTGTATCGGAATCATAGTATGTTTGACAACTTCTCATCATTTGATTTAAATTAATATTCTTTTCACAGAATGGTGAATCTCACAGATCTCTCAAGAATAGTTTACCGTGATCAAGATCAAGAATCGTGTCCATTTCCAAAAGTATGTGCATGTGACATGCAATTGTAATTACTGTCATGCCTCATTCTCTAGATATTGCATTTTGTAGTATTGTGGCTCTTTGAGGGTCAATATTCGTTGTGCTTCATCCCGGCAGGGTTCTGAAATATTAGTACTATTAAGTACCCGTCCTCGGTCTCTCCCATGGACAGGCAAAAACACTTGCAATTTCCTCCTAGAAAACTCATCTACAAAGCGAATGTAACAAAAATTATTCAGTAAATCAAAAACTCACAAAACTAAGCCATGTTAACATAAGTTTCTCTTACACATTAACTAAACTGCAGTTCCTGAGAAACTTAAATCTGTTTTGGATTGTTTTCGTGTTATTACTCTGAAAGTAAGCCTCTTTCAACTTTGACACTTGAGAAGAGTGCGTGCAAGGCAAGAAGCTGCCTGTGCCCAACAGAAAATGATATCCCAGATTCTTTTACACAAGTATCATGTCCTTCTAGTTGATCCTTCCTACAGATAATGAGAAGTGTCCTACTATTTGGAAACGTTACTTATTCAAATAACTTATTTGAATGATGCATATTTATTTGATTTCTCAATCATATTACTCTGTATTATGTTACCTAAGTTTCATCCCAATTCTATATAATTTATATTGTACCAATCAGTTAGTTTACGAAACAATAATGTGACGATAATTTAATTAACTACCAAAGAAACAAAAGAAAGCAAACAAGAGTTTCATCTAATTTCATGTAGTGACTTCTATAGCATTTATGTTAAACTCAGAAATCATTTCCTTTCCTAATAATTTGGCATAAGCATATTCATAATCTAGTTACTACTAACAAAACTTATAATGAGGTGAATTACATTGCAAACTGGAATTCAATAAATTATTAGATCTCAGTATTGAACTGTCGAAGCCTTGACAAACTGAGAAATTATGTAGCGCTCAGCCTGCAGAGTATTAGGGGGTTTCCTTGTTCAACCTACGCAGGAGGAAAAGGTTTCGACCTTTTGATGCAATTCAAGGGCCAACAACAAATTTAGATCATGAGATTAGGATATCGGGTGCATAGATAAGTATAACTGAAGTCATAAGTGCATAATACATATTAAACCGTTTACAAATAGATCTACTAATCTCTAAGGAAACAAGAGTAATGTTTCCTAACATACAAAATTGATCAAAATGAATTGTAACAAAATAATTCAACTGGTTTAGAAATTCAAAGATTATATAATGTACTCTATTGAATAATAAGATAGTGGTTAAATAAAAGGATATTCCTAAAAATTCTAAAAAAAAAAAAAGATTCCTAAAATCTTGAAAAAGATAAAAATCATATTAAGAGAGTTCTACTTGAATTAGGAAATAAAATATCCTATTTAAAATAAGAGATTTGATATGAAGGCTTGTGTTCTAATCCCATATTGCTTAGTTACGACAAAGATTGGGACTTAGGTTTACAAGTGCACCACTTGAAGTATCTCAAATTTAGCTTTTAGTAAATTTCTCTTTAGTAAGGTGATTAAAATTCCTCTAGGAGGTGTCAGTATAAGTGAGATAGCTTGGGCAAAGAGTGTGTGTACTGGGGTTATTACGAAAAGTAATGCTAGATTTACAACATTATACAACATAAACTCTACAACATGACATAGTAGCTTACATAGCTAAAATTCACTAGAAGAGGAAAAATAAAAATAGATGACGAAAGTTACATCTTTAATAGGATTTTGCTACTTAAACTACCACGTCATATTATAGAGTTTATGTTGTATGAATGCTGTAAATCTAGCATTATTATATTGGGATTGTAATATTTTTCAAACAATGAAAATTTGTCTCTACCACCTGTGGTTTTTTTTCGACTTTGGAGTTTTTCACGTAAAATCTTGTGTCATTGTTATTGTTGTTGTTGTTGTTATTCTTATTTTTCTATTATTCGCCTTAGTTTCTTAACATAATCAATAGAAGAATTAAAAAAAAAATTAGCAAAACGGATGCAAAATTTTGAATTCAACAAGATTGTATTAGAATCATCAATATGTTTCACAACTTTCCATGAAACAAATTCAAAGGAAAGAGAAGCGTACCAGGTTGCCATGATCAAGAACAAGAATTTTTTCCATATCCAAAACTCTAGAAATTCAATGTGAAATTATAATTACTGTAATGCCTCTGCATTCGGTAGATGTTGCACTTTGTAGTATTTTAATTGTTTTGAGTATCAACATTTGCTGTGCATTCACTCAAGCTATTAGGGTACCTGTAATATAAATATTGTTGAGTACTCCTTCTCACTCGCTCTTGTGGACACACAAAAGCACATTGATTTTTCTTCTAGCTAGAAAACTCATCTACGAAGCCAATAAAACCAAAATTGTCAACAAATGTCGTTGAAACTCATGAGATTGATCGTGGAACCCGCTACTAAACTACCCAAAAAACAACTTCTTTCATCTTCTTTTTCCTTTTTGAATCTACCTTATTGTACTAAGAGGATGACTGTGCAGTGAATAACCATGTTACAGGCGAATTCTAGGAACAACAAATTTCGAGCTAGAGAATAGATTGCTTGGTGCAAGCAGAAGGTGGAAGAAGAGGAAATAGCAAAAACAAATAGAAATCTAATTATTAAGTTGAAGTCATTAATAGGCTCAAAGGTTCGTCCAAACTTGGTCAAAACCTGTTAGTTGGAATCGCTGATAATTTTATCACTTTCATTTGAACAATGATACTGCAGCAGCAAATGTGAAGGTGTTTCTTGCATCACATTAACCTTTGGAACTTTTCGATAAATCAAAAAGTTATAACAGTAAAGAGTGGAATCAACAAGCAAGTAATCAGGTGGGAAGCATTTATATCGGAAGAAGCTATCTCCATACCTCAAGTGCTCTCTCAGCTGAAACCATTTCCTTTCTGTTTCAGTAAAACTTGTGAAAAAGCTACTCAACGAAGAAACAAGTTGGTGCTTTATACAACAGGGCCAATTTACCTGTAAAAGTTTACCACCTAAAATTGTTTAATTGGTTCGTTAAGTTAAAATGAGGACTGAAACATGTTAAAATTTGAAAATTACTAAGGGATTGAAGAAAATACCAATTCTGAGAACTAATAGCAATCGGTAAATTGCCCTGAGATTCAATAAAAGCAATTGTAGCAACAAATGAGATGATAAATGCAGCTAACAACTGAAATATCACTTAGAAAATGAGTACTAAGAGTTTATGAAAGAAGAACGGTCAATGAAACAGTCACAGCAGCTTGCACATGGAATCATACACAGCTGAGTGCATAATCACCATCATAATAACGCAGGATAGTTTCTTGAGAAGACAACTGTCAAAAATCTTGACTCCTCAATCCATCAAAAATATTGATTCCTCAGTCGCTTTCATTAGCTGTGGTAAAATGGGTTTGGCTATCTCGAGTTTTAATCCTTTTTCGAGCCAAAGCTCTGCATATATAGACGATCTGTAAAGTTCTTGCGGGTGTCCACACCTTTGAAACTAACAAAGATATCATATCTCCACCATGGACGTGAAGAAGAAGAAGAAGAAGAAGAGGCTTCTCCATTACTCTTCAAAGACATTGTTGAAACTTATCACCAACTCTACGTAGCTTGTAATAAGGCCTACACCTTGTTTCGAGGTTTGGTCATGCATCAACTTGATTTATATTTGTGAAAGCAATTTCCTGGATAGAGCATAGCAAATTCAAGATCAAAGATGCAATATTTACTGGTTATACAAAGATCACTATATAGGAAAGTAAGCAGTTTATAATTTTGATAAGCTTGAAACTAGATCTCTATTATATTTTTTTTCTTTAACTTTTATCTACATTGTAAAGTTATGCTATGAGTTTCCAGCATCAAGCACCATTAACCAGGAAATGACTTTGTTGTAACATTATCGGACGGGTAATTTATAATGACCTCTCACGGAGTTTTTGCACAATTACAAGAACTTCCAGAGAGTTTCCAACATACATAGCAAATTCTTTGCCTCAGTAAAAAGGTTCCAATAGAAGGCAAATTATTCTAATGACATAATTAACTTAGTGACGGATGAGAATCTTGGCAAAAGCTCAGTTAAAGATAAAAAAATTAAAAATTAAAAATTATATAATATATATATTAAAAGATCAAATAGGTCCCATTTTATGAATTACCAGCTTGATAGGATTAAAATTCATTAAGAGAAAAAATAGTAATACTCCACCAAATTCAAATAGTAATAGACCACATATAGTCAGCTAAACTTCCAATTAGGAGTTGAAAACAATCAAATTCAATCCAACTAAACTTCGAATCAGGAGTTATAAATAATAAGAAATTGATCAAAATGAACAACACAAGAATGGGTTAAATTGGTGATGTAGTGGTCGTCGACCATCGCGAAAGCCCTAATTGTCGATATAACGTGGAACCTCAAGTCGTGGTTAACGATGATTTGGCTTCGCGAAGCCAGATCACAGCCAACCGCTTCCATGGCTTTCAATCTACCACCACTATGGGCCACCAAAGAAACCAACAACATCCACCATGAAACCAAAAAGAAAAAAAAGAAAAGGAAGAAGAAGAAATCGCATAAGGTCCAACATTTGGGACTAGATTAGGATTTAGGTTTTCAATTGAAAATTAGGGTTTCAAGTGCTTTGGCAATTAGGGCTTTTTAAAAAGTTAGGAATTAGGGTTTAGATTTAGTCCAAATAATTGAATCGAGTCCAATCAGAATTCTCCTGTTTAGCGGGTTAGGTTGGTCACATTTGATGGGACAAAGAGGAAGAAGGAGATTATAAATCTAAGGGTAAAGATGTAATTTCACTTTTTCATCGGTGAAAAGTTTACAAAAAATTGTTTAATGAGTTTAAGCGATAAAAATACATAAACCTTCAGGATTAAATTAATACAAATACGAAATGCATTTTCGAGTAATATTACATCAAACCTTAGGGAAGTGTAAACCTACTTATTCAGTTGAAATCATTGTTAGGCTCAAAAGGTAGGACCAAACCTAGCTGCAAGCAATTAGTTAGAATAATCTTTTGATACTTAAGTTGAAACAATTAGTAATCCAACGTGGACATGCTATCACTTATGTTTAACAATCAACACCAATATTGAAACAATGAAAACATAATAATCTCTAACAAACTATCAAAATACTTGAAATAAAGTATTATAAAATTGAAGAAGTTATCATTTCGATCATAACAATACAGTATAATCAAAATAAATAAGCAAAATAACTTGACAAAGATTTGACATGATTTGAATAGCTTGAAGTTTGTGTCGTTGTTGATTTTGTGAATTCATGGGAGAGATTGGTGTTAAGGCATTCTCACAATGGGTAACTTGTTTGTTCATATGTTTACAAAATGAAATTAATTTTGTCCTGTGTTTGCACGATGGTTTGCATATGGGAAATGCATTGGTAGTAGTTTTTCAATTAGGGGTAGTACGGTCTTTTCTCTTTGAAAATGGAATTAGAATAAGCATAACTGAAAGTGGGTTTAGTTTTGTGTAAATCAATTGACAAAGGGTTGTTTGGGGTAAATTGCCCAACTTTTTAGAAGCAAGGTTCTCAGGAATGCATTTACCTCATCAAAATAAAGAAGAATTGAGAAAATCTGATATAGCATGGTCTTTCTATTATGATAAGGCTATTTTGGTATTTTGTTAATTTGGTCAATTTAGTCTTCTTTGATTTGGGAGATTGTTAGTCTAGGGATTTTGACTTTTCCTAATTTGACTCTATAAAGTTTCAAAAGAAAATTAATATGTATGCATTTATATATTACAAATTTTAGAAACCGTGTCTTAAGGATTGAGTGGGTTGAAAGTTAGTGAACTTAGGCCCATGGATCAATGCCTTGTATATATATATGAGAAATGATTTTTCTGGAAATGGGACATAGAGAGGAGGAGAGTCTCACGGTTATAGGGAGAGGAAAGGAGAAGAAGGAGAAGAAGAAAAGAGAGAAAAAATTTCAAAGAGGTGTATAAGCTTGAAAAATAAGTAGGGATTTCCTAACACTATACTTACATCATGTTATGTATTTTTTTTGTTTTGATTGATATTGGTTTGTTATGCATGTGACTTATTCTAAATTGATTGTTTTGTTGCTTGGATAATGAATTATGAGTGAAACTACTTATTATAAGTTGATTGTTTGTTGTTTGAATGAGGAATTATGTGTGAAAGCTAAGTGCTGATGAAGTGAAGTAGAGATGATTCTTGAGGGGAGTTGTAGTTTATGTGACTGTCCTATGTTGTTTGAGCTGATGCATTTTTCTGGATTGAAATTTGTATGATTTTTCATTTGTTTAGGAAAATAGATATACAAAGCTTTAATTAGCCACTAATTTCATAGAATTTGGAGTTAAAATAAATTTTTGGTGAATTTTTTAAGTTGGAGGTCGAAATTTGAAAATAAGATGAGGTAACCGACGTAATGGAACAGGATCACAAAGCTGATGTAGCGTCTGACTTTTCATCCGACACCATTCGCCACGTACTTGTCGAGTGTTGAGTGGCATATGTCGAGTGTCAAGTAGCATATGCCAAGTGTTGAGTGGCATATGTCGAGTGTCAGGTGTGAACAGGTCGAGTGTCGAATGGCTGTAGTCTAGTATAGAGTGAGTGATGTCGAGTGTTGAGTGTCTAACATCGAGTGTTGAGCGAACAGTGTCATTCATTGCGTGCACGACTCGACGTGCATGTTCGAGTGTCGAGTGTCTAGCATCGAGTGTCGCGCTTTGCGTGCGACACTCAACGTGCATGTTTGAGTGTCGAGTGTCGAGTGTCTAGCGTCGAGTGTCGAACGAACAGTGTCACACGTTGCATGCGAGACTCGACATGCATGTTTGAGTGTCAAGTCTCGAGTGTCGAGTGTCTAGCGTCGAGTGTCGAGCGAACAGTGTCGTGCGTTACGTGTGCAACTTGACATGCATGAGTCAAGTGTCGAGTGTCGAGTGTCGAACAGAATTACAGAATCGACCCAAATCAACTACACACTTCCTGAAAGTCCTAGATTTTTCATAAAATTTGTATTTTCTTGAGATTTATCATAGAAATTATATTGAAAGGTTGTAAATGTATGTATGGGATGTTGGATGGACCATTTTGTATACGGATCCAAGAAAAATGCGGATATAAAATTTTAGTGTTAGACCTTGGATGGGCCGTTTTGTATACGGATCCAAGGAGAATACGGATATAAAATTTTAGTGTTGGACCTTGGATGGGCAGTTTTGTATACGGATCCAAGGGAAACACGAATATAATAAACATGATATATTAGACCTTGAATGGGCCGTTTTGTATACAGATTCAAGAGGAACTTGAATATAATAAACATGATGTGTTGGACCTTGGATGGGCCGTTTTGTATACAGATCCAAGGGGAACACTTACATAATAAACATGATGTGTTGGACATTGGATGGGTCGTTTTGTATACAAATCCAAGGGAAACACGAATATAAATTTGATGTGCGAATTGGGTGTGTAATTCCGTAATTGAGTAATTGTTGAATGCGTGTGATTTAGTATAATGTTAGCATTTTCCTACTGAGCTTTATGCTCACCCCCTCTCTACATAAGTACACAGAAAGATGTTCATACTAGTGGTGTTCCAAAGCTTTCCTAGGGAGTCTGGAGTCTGCATGCATACGATGAGTGATAGGGACGGTCTTGATACTCCTAGATTGTGATAGGAGATTTTGTTATGTGACTATCAATTCATGTATTGATTTTAGTCACCCATGTATGTAAAGTTTATTTTGACCAAGTAGTCGTATGTTGTAATGAATTCATGTGATATATATATATATATATATATATATATATATATATATATATATAAAGAGATATTGATGAAGTCTTTTTTATTAATTTCTTATTCAATCATCCCTAAAGTCTCTAAATAAGAGATGTTAGGGCGTGACAAACTCAAATTCTAACATATTCAAATTAATCTTTCTTATGTGTCATTAGAGTTAGATTTGTGTCAGTATTGAAATTTTGCTTATAGTTTTAAGGCCTAGTGATAATAGTCAGAGACACCAACCAGAGGTCTTTTCTAATCTACAAGGACACCGAAGCTCAACACTAAAAAATGGATAGAAAGCCAAGTAAGGTTAGGACCGACATGGTATCGGTTATGAGTGGTCGAGATTCTAGAATCAGAAGTCATGTCAGTACCCTATGTTTGTTTGTTGTATGCATACGTGGATCGCAGTTTAGGTTTAAAGGCGACTAACTATTTTAGGCTCACACTTTTATCTTTAAAGATGGCTTACCACTCTATGGTTTCATGTCCATAGGACTAGGCTGCACTCCTTGGAATAATTTGGAAACCCTTATAGATAAGGCATGCGCCTTTATGTAAAAGGTGTGCACCTATAGTCCAGTGAGCACACGCCTCATGCTACAATCCCACATCGAAAAATAATCGTTTTGTGAGCATTTTGGACCTCTGTAAGGCAAACAGCTCTAAGCCCTAAGCAAGCAATTTCGGATGCAACATACCTAAAAATCACATAAAAATAGCAATTATGAATATTATTAAAAAATCATTTCAGTAATATTTTTAGAGAGTACTGTGCGTGCTTTCAATGTCTCAATTGCTCCTTGGATTATTTTGAAGTACATGTCGTTCTAAAGATTCGATTTCTAACTAAATGCAAAATTTGGTAAGCTTTCTAAGGACCCCTTTTTTAGCTTAAAATTGTCATGTTTAGTTTAAGAATAGTTTAGCAGTTAATTCGTCATGTTTAATTTAAGAGTTGTTTAATGAGTTGTTAATTACGCCATGATTAATCGTTAATTACATAGTTAATTAGTAGTTAATTACACATGATTAGCGGTAAATTATATAGTTAATTAGCTGTTAATAATGTCATGATTAGTAGTTAATTACATAGTTAATTATGCATGCCTAGTGTAGTTGATTAGTGATCAATGATGCCATGATTAGTACAGAAATGTCATGCTTAATTCAATGTTTAGTTCAATTATGCCTTATCATGCTTGCGATTGGTAATGCATTTACTTAATATTGAAGGGTTAATCTAAGATTCCTTTATCTTATGGTAATGTTTAATTTATTGCAATATCATTTGAATTATTGTAATCCCTTTTCTATTTCTCTATGTTTGATGAAAAAGTAATCAATTCTCCTCCCTTTTGTGTGTGTGTGTGTGTCTGTCTATATATATATATATATACATTATTCAGCTTATATATAATAAAAAGATAAAATATGGTTGTGTGCATCAATGAACTTAGGATCAAGATAGGATAGCAATAGTAACTTAAAACATAGAACTTAAGAGACCAAATTAATTTAAAACATAGGATAGCAATAGTAACTTAAAACAATGAACTCAGGAAGGCCAAATTAACTCTAAGCAAGTGTGACCCCTACCTAACTTCCTATGCAAACCTAACTCCGAAGGGATGATGGACAGTTAGATCCAGAAGCAAAGGACTGCGTGTCATCATTAGGGATGGCAATTTGCCCCGCCGGGTCCGGGGCCCCGGTTTGCCCCAGACCCTTGCCCCGTCCCAAAACTGTTTTGGGGCGGGTCTGGGGCATAATAAATCTGCCCCGGTCGGAGCGGGTCCTGGTCCGGGTCTAATACTTAGCCCCGTTCGACCCGCCCCGCCCCGTACAGCATAAGGGTATATATGATAAAAAATAAAATAATAGGACTTAAATGATATTATTAGGGGTGATTGTGACACGTTTGGATATATTAGGATGTGAATTAATTATGCTAAATTATATAAAGAAAAAAATAATTTCCTAACCCTAAATCACCCAAACGCCTCCTCTCATCTCCTCTATCCTCTCTGCCTCTCGTTGGCGGTCTCGGCCGATCAGCCCTCCTCCGCAGCAGCTCTACTTTCCCACAGCCACTCCGCAGATCCGCTCTCTGTCTCTATCGCTGTTCTCGGCCCTTCTCCAGAGATCCGCTCTCGCACAGCCACTCAGCCGTAGCTTAGCTCTCGCACAATCACTCTGATCGACCCTCCTCCGCAGCAGCTCTGCTCTCGCACAATGAGATCGACTCCATTCGCGTTCTCGGTCGATCCGCTCTCTCATAGCCACTCCGCCGCAACTCCGCTCTCGCACAGCCAGTCCACCGCAGCTCCACTCTCGCATAACCATTTTGATCGGCCCTCCTCCGCAGCAGCTCTGCTCTCGCACAACGAGATCAATTGTTCTGGTAAGTTGTTCATGGACCATCTATTACCTCTGATTTTTGACAAAAGTGGTTATTGTTCTGGTAAATTCGATAAACCATTTGCAACAAATGCAACTCTATCTTTAGTTCTCTTTGATTGTTGTTTGCATGGATGCAATTTGTTGCTAAATGTTTTAACTTATGTGAAAATTATCTTTATCATTTTCAGTATCCATACGAAACCAGTTTATGATTGCCATATTTTTATTATCGCACCGGACTAGAAATTAGGATTTGTTTTTATTTTTAATTTCTTTTGTTCAAAACATTGCATAGAATTGCAATCCCCAGTGTTAGGCTCGGCAATTATACTCTTTTGAAGTTGGCACCTTAGTTACTTGACTTGGTTACTTTACTGGCTGCCAAAGAAAGTATCAAGCTTTTAATGAATACTTTTATCTTGTTTGATTCTTATGTAATCTTTGATTTTATCTTCTCTGATTACTAAACTACTGGATAAATCATTAACAAAACAGATTTTCTTCAAACAAGGATGCAGCCAAGGGCCTAAGGTTTTGGCTGATAAGCCCAGTTGGTGGTGTGTTGCTGTTTGATTGCCATGCTTTAAGGTCTGCTGATTGATGATGTATGGCTGAGCATGTCTTTAGCTCAGGTGAACCGACCCAATGGAGGATTGAATACACTGTTCTTCAAAGACATCTGTGGATTGGCCTGTGGTTATCTGATTGAAGTTGCTTGCCCATATAAAGAGCGACGCAGGCTGGTTCAAGTGAAGCGAACTGATATAAAAGTCAATCAAGGTTCGTTAGTCAGATTTTGCACTTGTTTTATGGTTGATCATTGTATTCAAGTTTGAGTCAGTTTTACAAGTGCATTAGTGTAAAAGGGTTTAAGAAGTGAACAGTTTGCTCAGCTTTAGAATGAAGTTTGATACTACAACCTATAATGAATAAGTTTTGTTTGTTGGTAACTTATAATTGTTTTGTTTGTTGAATTGTTGTTGATAATCTTGGACTTGTAATGGAATGATGTTTTTTAGTTGTTAATTTCGTTGTTGTGTATATCATATTTTATTTTAGTTTAAAGATATATTGTCTTTATGATTGTTAAAAAATTATCAAAATAATATGATAAAAATTTGAGGCTGTAAATGTTATAGGGGGTTGATTACAACAATATAAATATTACAAGGGGTTAATTACAAAAATATAAATGTTGCGGGGCGGGGCGGGGCGGGTCTAGCCCCGTTCATTTTTTTTGCCCCGCCCCGCCCCGCACCGCCCGCAACGGGGCAATGGGGCGGGGCGAGGCAGAAAAAAGATGAACGGGGCGGCCACCCCGGACCCGCCCCGCCCCATTGCCATCCCTAGTCATCATCCAAATTTTCTCATGGTTAATTACCCATACCACTTTGTCATTTCTTCAGGTCTTGTTTTTGTGACTTGAACTATTAGGCCCTCTAAGTCTCTGAAAAGAACTTAGAAAAGTAATGCTCATAATTAGCATAAATATAGGCTTTCAGTATTATTTTATCAGACATGATTACTTTGATATATTGATTTGATTATTCAGACAGATTAATGGTATAGCGTTGAGTAAGTGCTTATTTAAGTTTGTCTTTTGATGTTCTTGGATTTTGGTTTCTTCTTGTTATAGGTTCCTGATCAATTAGTACCAAAACCTAGTTCATTCTAACTCTAATCTCCACAAAAAATCGCTTCGTAAACACAAATAAAATCTTATAATTTTCAAAAACCCTAGTGATGAGAAACGGGGTTCCTCAAGTTAGAAAAAAGGGAAAGAGATGTAGACAGAGGAAAGGGGAGACACCATAGAAGAAATTTAGGAAAAAACATAGTGAAATTGAGGGAGAAGGCAATCTTTTTACTAAAAGATTAAAAAATCAATAACAACTAAATCTGAAAATAACATAACTAAAGTTTCCTATTTATAGGACCTTAAAGTATAGTTCTACTAAAAAAATATAATTCTATTAGGAAATACAATACTAATCCTAGTTAAACTAGAAAATACCAAAATTAAATTCTAAACAAAATAGTAAACTTTTAATTAGGAAAATAACTCATATTAGGATTACTCCCAATTTAGGATGTCAAAATCCCCAATTTATTAAAATCCCTAAAATATAATTAAAATCCCTAATTTATTCCTAATATATCGTACATCAATTCTCCTCCGCTCAAAAGAACTCAACTCCTGACGAGTTGCCAAGGAGGAAGTTGCCAATACATAAGAAAACGCCATGTTTTGTCTTGCACGATCATTGAAAAGTCGTCAATCCACATCTTCGCTTTATGACGATCCAATATTGGAAGCACACATGATAGAAAAATTACTAATGCTTCAACGGCTTTAATATTGATAGAGAAACAATAATCACCATAGAAGACTTCATCATTGACCTAATGATAGAAGGAGAAGAACCCAAATATGAATCACAACCTATTAAATCAGCTTGTTGAATGATTTCATGAGATTCTTCACATTTAGGCTCCATATCATCATTAGAATTCATCTTGCCCTTGATCTCAATGTCATCTCTAGATTTATGCCCATCTTCAAGATCAATCTGCTTGCTTCATCATCTCCACTAGCATCATCACATTCATTCTCATGGTTTTTAGGAGTTGCATCAAAAACCCCTTGATTCCTATGTTTGGTCTATGACTCTAAATTAAGGTCTTGTATTTTAAGAAATGAGCATGTAAGGGTTTTACAGTTACTAATATTTATATAATTTTATCTTCCAAAGCATCTATCTTGATGTTTATCCTATTTTTGAAAGCTTGTATCATTGAGAGTATTGAAGTTTGTACAGATGAACATATTGTAGATATCAACAAGAAAAGTATGATAGTGGTCGCAGTGAACAATAACTCTAATTAACAGTACTTGTTGAATAGTAACTCTGATGAATAGTACTCGTCTGCGAATACTGACTGTAACTCTTTTTTTTTTTTTGATTGAGAGGGTGATGGAAGGTGAAATTAAGGCAAAGAAATTAATGATGATGGGAGGTTTAGGGTTTATGGGTTGAACAAAAATTAAAAGATAAATAGTATAAGAGGGGATCAAAACCACGCTCTAATACCAATTGATAAGGAACAAGGTTCCTCAAGTTAAAAAAAAAAAAAAGAAGGGAGATGTAGACAAAGGAAATGGGAGAAACAATAGAAGAAATTTAGGGAGAAACAATAGAAGAAATTTAGGGAGAAACATAGTGAAATTGAGGGAGAAGAAAATCTTTTTACTAAAAGATCAAAAAACTAATGACAAACCCACTGAAAATAACATAACTAAAGGTTCCTATTTATAGGACCTTAAAGTATAGTTCTACTAGGAAATATAATTCCATTAGGAAATATAATATTAATCCTAGTTAAACTAGAAAATACCAAAATTAAATTTTAAACAAAATAGTACACTATTAATTAAAAAAATAACTCAAATTCGGATTACTCCCAATTTAGGAAGTCAAAATCCCTTATAATAGTCAAAATAACTAATTTATTAAAATCCCTAAAATATAATTAAAATCCCTAATATATTCCTAATATGTCCTACATCACCTAGTTACCAAACACAATACCCAAAATACCCAGACTCGTTAACTTAACCACAACCTCTTATTGTTTACATTGCTATCACTATTCACTACCACCGACTAGTGAGTGTGATTTCACCTCTACCACCAATAAGAAATTGAATCTTTGGGGGAATGATCTCTTTGTGGAATTCCTATTTTTTATGATTTTTGTTATTCTTTAAAAAAATCTTCCTCAATGGTTTGAAGCATTGGAGAAATATTTTCATGATGTGAATCTTTTACACTATCTTAAGTTAAATATAAGCATGCAAATTAAGAAACTTTGCTTATGAATGGTAGAAGGTTGAAGCAAGGGATGAAGAAAACATGGAAGTCTAGCATAGCAAAAGATGAAATAGTTGTTAATGGAAAGTATCTACCTACATATAATGAGCATTCATGTGCAACTATGTGTAGAAAGCCTCAAAGATTTATGACACGATCCGCCCCTAGCTGCACGAGCGAATCGTGCCTAAAACTATGCTAAAAAAATTTACTTTTTAAAATATATGCTAATTTAAGAAAATTTGGCAGAGTCTCCCCAATATTTTAGACTAATCCCCCTGCCAAGTACACAAATTTCAACACTTCCAAAATAGTTATAAAACTACTAACTTCCTTTTTGGGGACCTTAAGTCCTCTATCAAAACAATTGTTTCTCCAAAACAGTCTTTAGAAGAAAGTATGGCCTCCGGCCTTAAATATAATTAATTACAATTCAAAAGTTTACAACTAAGATTTTTAATATAAGTTTCCTCAAAACTCATGCATAAAGAGTAGAAAAAAGTTTTTAAAGGAAACTAATACAAAATCCTTGATGTATATACAGTATAAAAAATATACACATGTAACAAAAATCATCTGCAAAAGTAAAACCAGGTATCAAAAAGAAAGCTTCCAAAGCATCATCAAGTGGCTAACCTCAGGTAGCTATTGGCGTTCTGACTGAACACTGCAATCTCCTGAGAAAAATGGGTTTAAAAAAAATATGGTGAATATAAACTCAGTGAGTGGGTTAGAGTCATTAAAATAGATAAAAATTTGCATAAGCTAAATTAATACATCATAACAAGTAATTAACTCAAAATTCTGCTTCACTAACATTGATTAGAAAACTGCTTCGAAAAGATACAAAAACGAAGAAGCTAATCTTTAAATAATCCATATGCCTTTCACAAAAATCAAAATTTTGATATAAAAATATTCTAAGGCATTTCCACTTGTATTCAAAATTCAATCTGATAATTGTATTAATGTTCTAAATCCTGTAAAACTCGTTTCGCATTTTAAATTTCTAAATCATTACAGTTGCACTAATCAAGTACCCAAACTAATCTGACTGATCATGACCTGACGGGCTAGGATCGCTCAGGCCAAGATACCACTATACTGATCCTACGCATGCGCAGAGCTGCCCCCAAAGAGCTAAACATCTAGATCACACGGCTCAAAGCCTCTATGTGTGCCTGAATGGGTCCCAAAGACCTCTATAATTTCACTATCTGAATGAATTGGGTACTAGCTTAGTAAAACATAAAAATTCGATTCTGTACTTTTAAATCTCTAAAACATTAAACAATTCTTTCTAATAACAACATAGATAAAATTTGATAAATCATGAAATATGCTTCATACAAGAATAAAGGAATATCTGTTTACTAATATAATAAAGTTTCGCTAACAATTATAATAAAAATAGAAATTTATAAATTATAATTCAATTTTTGGTAAAAATATATGTTTTTCCCACTCACTATCTTGCGGATTAACTTGCGTGGCAACCTCTTCTGCGAATCGGATCTCGGTATGTATTAGGAACGACAGTCTCACCTAAGAAAAAAGCCAAATAAAATTCTTTAATAGCACAAAACCGTAGTCTCACTAATAACATATTAATTCTTCTAATTAACTCCATTTTCACACTTCTTAAACAGACCAATTCTAGTTCTCCGATTTTTAATAATTAATTAACTATCTAAATGGTCTAATATTTTATAGAGGTCTTCTACACATACATATCTAATATCATATAAAATTTCATAGCATTATATGCTCATTGGGTATCTCAAATCCTTCATTTTTCCAGATACACAAATTCTGTAAATTTCCTTCCAAATCTGACCTCTCTCTATTCTAAAATACATGATAATTTGTTCTAAATATATAAAATTACAAAAATCTTCAGTTTTAAACTAGACATACATAAAAACTCATATCCCAAATTTCATAATTTTTGAAGACCTCTAGTTACCTTAATTAACTTGCCCAATACTGATTTTCTGCAGAAAAACTGAATTTCCAGTGGTAAACAGCAAACTTTGAAAATTCATAATAAATTACATACTCCACATTTTTCAGTGAATCCAACTTTAAACAAATCCTTAGGATATCTATTTTAACATATATAAATTTCAGAATTAAATTCAAATCCAACAGACTGCTATAATTTTTAAAATTCATATTGTTCACAGAATCCCTAATTTCCCCTAATTATCATCAAAACTTCAATTCCTTCAAAATACAAGAAATCGAAGCTTAAATAAGCATGGAAATCTCATTTCTTTCTCTAGTTTCTCTCTCTATTACATCTCCAAATATCAAATAACCTCCTCCTAATATTGATCTCGAGATAGGATTGAAATTATATAATCTAATTAAATGAAAAGATGAAGAAATTACCTTAAAATCTTCAAATTCCTTAGAAAAAATCAAAATCTTCTCTTGCTTTCTCTCCCCTTATCTCACGTCCCCCCCCTCTGTCTTCTCTTCTGAATTTTCTTCTAATTATTTCCTCATTTAATTCCTAATATAATTGCTAAAACATAAAAGAATGGGCTGGGTTAAATACATTGGGCTGAGTTAAATACATTGGGCTGGGTTGTTAACAAAACAAAATGGGCTAGGCTTAGGTAAAAAAATTTAATAGGCTTTACAATTTAAGTATCCTAAGATGATAAGTCATCAATCTCAGATTTTTAATGAGCCACGTTTAAAAGCCTAACTTGATAAACAAAGTTTAGACCTCATTGTAGAATCGTCGTACCATGAGTGTTGTGAGAACTTCTCTGTTGCCACTCAAACATCTCCTTATTGATTTTTCTCTTATCTTTACCACATATCCTTGTGAGAAAGTTCAACTTGTCAATTGTGAACCTATTGAAGAAAAAGTTCCGAATGCAAGAGAAGATGTTGAGGAAAAAGCTATGGTTGATGAAATTCCAAGCAAGAATGATCACAAGGCTACTTCTAGTGAAAATGGTGATGCCAACAACATTGATTATGTGGTTAAGATTCAAGTTAAAGATTTTTAAGTCAAGATTGAAGAGAGTACTAATGAGGTTGAGCTTATGGGTGAAATCGAATCTATATTTGATGATAATGTCACTTTTTTTTTAAAAAAAAATCTTATTGAAATTGTGCCTATGGTTGAAGAAAATTCTTTTGAGCCTTCTAAGCCATTTTAAGAAGTTATCTTTGAGTCCAATATTCAAGTTGATTTGTCAAGGGTTTCTAATGTATTGAATAAATGTTGTAACCAAAGAGTTTTTTTTAGAAGTCTTCTACGAAGTTCATTTCTCCTTCAATAACATCCACGTGAACTGATACTACATTGACAAACTTCAAACTATCATTCCCCTCTTAGATATAGGTTTTCATTATTATTTTTTCAGACTTGATTCGTAGATATATTGATTAGATTATAAATTATTGGTTTAGTATTGAGTGAGTCCTTGTTCGAGTTTGTCTTTTGTTATTCTTGGATTTTGTTTTCCTCTTGATACATGTTATCAATCAAAATCAAAGATTTTTGGGAAGATTGTGCTTTCATTGCTTGAATGACGATGTTGTGATGTGTCTTACCAGACTGACGGTGCTATTGTGAGGTGTGTTGCTGGTTTGATGACCTTTCTTGGCACTTTTTTCTTAATTAAAAACATATTATGTCTTTGGTTTGTTGTTCATGGAAGGGATTCCTCAATTTTCCTTTCTAAAACTCTCAATTACCTTTCATATCGACTGTCATGAAAAGTTTCATGTCTTAATTATTGAATGAAACTCTTGCAGATGTAAAAACCCACTAGGAAAAACTAATCTAGCCCTCAACTTGGCCCATCGATTTTAGTTAGACATATGGTGCGGATTTAAACATGAACCTGCTAGAGGTATAAAATTGTTGCTTAAATCATTGCTTGGATTTCGTTACGTGAACTGGGATTTTTGGGCAATAATGTCAATGTGGCTGTGTTTTTCTCTCTTTGTGTGGTTTCAATGGGTATTTCCCGGAATGTTAGTGGCTTTATGGCGGTGCAAGGCTAGTGTTTTAACTGGTGGTCTGTTGTAGTTGTGCAAGGCCAACACCACAAGAAAAATAGGAATAGATGACAGAAACAAACGGTCATAAACAGGGGTGGATGATAGAAAATCAAAGAGTCATCTATGTCACTGTCACTCATTCATGATAGAAAAAAAGTCTATTATCAACTTTGTGATAGTTTTTACATGTCATACGTCTATCACATTAGACAATTAATTTTATAATTTTATGATAGTTTTTACATGTCATACGTCTATCACACTAGGTAAATAATTATTTAATAATCCTTAAAAAATTTTGGCGGGAAATTATTTTTTATTTTTAGTTTGAAATTTTTTGCGGAAAATTTTTTTTTTGGATTCCAATTTAATTTTGGCAGAAAATTTTTGTGGGTAAATTATGTTGTTTTTGACAGAATTTATTATTAGTATTTTCTGTCACAATTTTTAAATTTAGTTATGCAGAATTATAATTTTTTATTTTATTTATACATTCTTGTGTCTAAAATTCATTTACAAATTTAATATGAATTAAAAATTAAAGTGCACATCCAATTGAGTCCAAAAAATTTTTATAGTAATGACATCCACATAACAATATAGAGAAAAGTTGCATAGATCATGTATATCATTACTAATACATAAGCTAAATCATTAGTAACTATCAACAACAAACTATGATTGTAATTCAAATCCAGAAGTAACAACAAATGATAGCCAACCAAATTAAATTTGGAGTTCATATAACAAATTTCAGAACCTATTAAGTAGGTCATTGACTAGTTAATATCAAAATCTTAATCTATTCCTCATATCAATGGGTTATAGCTAGATTGAAAGAGCTTAGAAGGATCACAAAGAAGATGGCATCATACAGTTTCTCCTGTTTTAGGGTCTTGCGACATAAGCAGTCAAGCTAATAGCAGAGCTCCCCTTTCCACTGGTGTAAATGCCACGAGGAGCTAGCTTGTGTATATATTGCAGCAACTGGGACTTACTGGTTCTAGGATCACTAACAAGAAGGATATTGATATCACCATGGAAGCTAGCAAACAGATGGCAACTTCAAATTATTCCCGCCGAAAAGCTACATTGAGTCAGTAAACTAGCCATGAGCATCACAGCAGAATGATGATGTAAAGTCATATAGAAAATGAGAATATCAAGAAAGAAGTAATATACTGTTGAATATACAGTTGAATGCAGTATAGAAAAAGGGAATATCACAGTACTATTGAATATACTGTTGAATGCAGAGAAAGATTGAATCTGCTGATACTCATTCAACACATTGACATATGCATTCAATATGCATGGAATAAACTTTCCACATTGGTTGTAGCATCCAATTTTTACATTTCAAAGTGAAAAAAAAAAAAGATTCTACATGAAATTTTTCCACATTCAATTTTCACTATAAGGCTATATTCAATTTTTGCAATTTAGTTTGTGCTGTTGTAACTTTGTATTTCTTTCTATAGTAAACACATGTACAATTTGAAGCAATGCACTTCAAAACAAGAAGAACGCAGAATTCATTAACAAATTTCTAACCACCAGTAATGTTGTTTACATTATTTCTATTTCATAGCAATTTGGGGTCAATGTAGCCAGCCGTAAGAGAATTTTAAGACTAATCACAGCTGCTAAGAAATTTGCAGCTGTAAAGAAATTACATTATGTCTATAAAGATTTCCATGACACAAGGCACAGAAATTTGAATGTATGTTTGCTTTTTGTAATGATCCTTTTAGAACAAAAGATAAAAGTTAAGAGATACAATTAAATCAAGAGGCATTATCAAAATTAAAGCACAGAAAAATAGCCTAACTGATGCCAATATCTATATCTATCATGCCCATGAGCATGGACAAATGCACAAGTGAGCATCCTACGGTAAAGGAGACTGCCCATTGAGCAAACTGGGCTAGTAGGAAAATAGATAAATTTGCCAAATAAAATAATAATTCTAAACTCATTGCAGTCCACATTTCACTAAAGCAGCATTATAATTCAATTAATTCTCAATAGCAAATCTATTAAACAACTAGAATGACAACTCTTTCATACTTAATTGATCAATAAAAGATATCCCGAAGATCGATCAATTTTAGCGAGAATGCATAAACAGTCAGTATTGCCAAACAAGCAGATACTCAAATCATTCAGAAGACAGCTTATGAACCATTTACAAAGGAGACTTAACACTATTATGGTTCCAGAACCTATATTGAAGGCCATACCTGATTGGGTTGACATCCAGCTGATGCAAGAGCAGCATCAGCAGAGTCCAATGCAGCAGCCACTGTCTTCTCAGCTTTATCAGATGATGATTTTCTCTTCCACAACCAACCTCGGCGGTCCATCTCAACCCATAAACAATCCATAAACAATAGATATGCAACAACAACTTGCTAAATAATCATTCTTGTAGACATCACCGTAAATTAAAAAATGCCAACAACGAATAAAAACATTGTGATTGAGGCTCCTATACCTAGCCACCCATTCTCTTAAGTGAAATTGAAAAAATAATAATAAGCAAAGTTCAGTTCCCTAAGAATATCCTGTTGTTTAGTCCATTCCATACTGGCACTAAGATAAGCAGCAAGTATATTTGCCTATTGTATAAATAAATGGAGAAAAGCACCCACTCTTTGATAAGAAGCTGGAAGATGATCCAAATTAAAAGAAACAAGTGCGTAAATCAGTAAAATAGTAAAAATTACCTCCAGTAGATGCATTATTTGATCTTGGATAAGTGATACAAGAGGAGAAATCACTATTGTTATCCCTGGACACATAAATGCAGGGAGCTGAAAGACAACAAAATAGAAATGTTGGATATCCTATGTTTCAAAGCAGAAAAAGTTTAACATCAGAGTTAATAAAATATTAAAATCATAAGAAAACTCTTCCAATAAGAAGCTAAACTTGAAAAAGTTATTTGCCAAAATTTTTATGATGCTGGCACCACTTAGTCTAAGAAAAAAGTTGCGAGGGCACCAGTATGATTGCTCCTAACAATTTTTAATTCTAATCCCTCCTCCAGGTGCAGAATTTTACAAAACAAGGTAATGCAGTAAAGAAATTTATAATACCCAAAAAAATTCTTTGATAAATGTATTTCTTCCGTTCTAATTTTTTTTCCTATCTTTGGTACTTACATGTTTGGTTTTTATACACTTCTATAACAAATCTAAACTGAATTTTCAAAAAACAAAAAGAACACTGATGAAAGAGTATTAAGGGTAGATAGAGGGACTGAACCTGTTCTGTCGAAGCTTCTCTGTCTGTGCTAGACGCAGGTCAACAGCATTGTCAAGCAGCTTATTTGATATGGCAATCAACTTGTCCTTCATTTCTTGCACATGAATAGCAGCTTCTGGGCAAATCCCTAGCTGTATGAATCTCAAAATCAGGTACATAAGAATAAAAGAAGAATGAGATCAAACTAAGACAAAAAAAGATACAAATGATACGCACACCTTAACTCCATAATTACAGTATTAAAGACACAAAATCAGGTATTAAAAATGACTTCCACAAAACATTAGAAATCTCTGTCATTCATATCATTTGGACTTTCCTTCTCCATCTTCTCAACATGCGTGTCCCTAGCAAGCACAAAAAATTAAAAAAAGAACACAAGAAAATCACAACAGAAGCAGCAGGAGCAGAAACAAATAAAATAAAATAAACCTTACTTGTGAAATTTATTAGAAAAAACATAGAACTTCCTCAGCGAATTACTGCAAAGAGCTCGAATTCTATTGTAAACGGATAAGTTCTTCTTCTTAACTTCATCCAACATGCAAGGCTTGTTTTCTCCAAGCATTTAGACAAGCCAAATGTAATAAGATTAAAAGCTGCAATATCACAAACCGGTTTTAAATTTCCATAAATCAACAGGCAAAAACACCCAAAATACCAAAAGCTTAGACATTACACAGTATTTCACTATAGCAGAACATCATGAAATGTAAAATCTAGTTCTCATCTCCTAGTCACCAATGAAAAAGCTATCATGCCTTAGTTCGTGGGGGGTCTTCAACATGCAAACCTGGAGGAAGAGACTGCTTCAACTTGTTGGCCTTCTTTGAGTCGAACGCACACAGAGTGTAAAGGTACTTGGAGCAGCGAACCTTGAACTTGACTACATCTTTGCTCCTCTTGATCTGCACAGAGCGTGCATCCTTCCTTCTGGCAGTGAGAAGGAAATCCTTGATCTGATGGATCTGCTTAAGCATTCTCGACTGAGGTTTTTGTCTTTCTCAAGTGATGAAACGAAGTGCACGCCTGCGAACCCATTTTAAACAAAACCCATTTTTCCCTTTTATTCAAATTCATCAATCCACCTAAAAACATGCACACAGCATGTTCAACAAACCAATAACACATAAAATTTGATTCAAGATTGCAACAGAAAATGAAATGAAGTTAACAAGGAGCTAAAAAACATTGACTCACCTCGCAGGTTGGAGATGGAAGCACTTACCAGAGATTTCGCGTTTTTCTTGACTGTAACCTCGCAAAGTGTGGACGCCAAGAATCTGAAATATTTTGCCAAGATTTTTAGGGCACTTTCGATTGGGGATTTGGCACTTGTAATACGAGAGAGAGAGCTGATGAAATCAGGGATTTTGCATTGGAAATTAGGAGCGAATTTCAAGTCTATGAGTGAAAGAGGGAAATGAAAGACAAAAAGAGGGAAAGTGAGAGAGGGAAAGTGAGCGAATTTTTTATACACAAAATTTTTACATTTGTGTCTTATTTTGAAATCACAAATTTGAACATTGACAAATATTATTAAAATTATGGTTTGACTTCTCAATTAATAATATAGTTGACAGTATAATAAAAAACCCTCAAATATATTATTTAATGAGTCATAATTAAAATTATATTATTTAATAGTGACTTTTTCTTTTCATATTCCTAATTTATAAGTTTTTAAATAAATATTAATTCATTTCTTTAAATTTCAAATATTATATTATTTATTTAATTTTTTTCGAAAATTATATTTCACTAAAATTAAAATTTATTTTTTATTTCATAAATAAATAACATTTTTTTAAATTTTTATATATTTTTACATTTTATGAATTACTAAAAATTAAATAATAATTATTTTCTAAAATGTTGCACAAAAAATAAACTTTTAGTAGCATTATAAATAAATAAATAAAAATGCTACAATGTAGTGCTACTAAATATGTTATTTATTGTAGTGAGAGTTAGGGATTTTAAGAGATTTTAGAGAGTTAAGTAGTATTTATCTTTTGCCATGAATGTATATGTGTGTGTTGAGACAAGTAATTTTTAAAATTGTAAAAAAAAATTAATGAATAGAGCTAATTTTCATTGTAGTGATAATGCAAAAGGTAAAGGCAATAAGAATAAAGAAAAAAATATACTAGGGTTGAAATGGATGGTGTAGGGGAAAGTTTTATTGGAGGAAAATGAAAAGTAATTCACTCTAGGTTTTTTAAGGCATTTACTATTTTTTAAATAAAATATTATTTAAAATTTAGTCAAACACGGTCAATAAGAAAATTCTGTCATAAAGTTTTTGATAGAATTAATTTCTATCACTAGTCTATCATCAATTCTTGATAGACAAAAAATTTATCACAAGTACATCATTAAGTGTCTGATAGATCATAATTCTATCACGACTCCATCATCCTTTTATGATATAATGATTTTTGTCATAAAGTGTCAGTCATCTATTCTCATTTTTCTTGTAGTGCAATTGACCACCATGCCAACGACCATGATTGGATTTTAGATTGTTTTTATTTTTTTATTTTCTTGTTTTAATCGACTTTTAATTAATTTCCACTAGGATTTGAATTTGAATATCAATTTTATATTGATAAAAATGTCTGTTTTGTCCTCACATGTTAACGGAATCTATTAAGTGTCAATTGATGTGAATATAAAAACGGTTGGGGTGTGTTCGTGTGTTCGTAATCAAATGACAAGCCCATATTTGGCCCGAAATTAGGCCAAAACTTGAGAGAAGTTTTTGATATTATCCCAATCAAACTAAATATTAAGCCCAAAAATTTATTTCTCTGTTCCTTGAATACTTTTGACTATTTATTTATCAATTTTATTTTTAAGATAATATCAATAAGTACTTTCGAGTTTTAGTTTAATTTAAAATAAAGTACAACTATATGTTTTTAATCAATCACAACTAGAAGTTTTTTTTTCATCGTCCATCAATCTCCCTTAATTATCAAACTAACATAAATAATAAAAAGTCTATTTTGCCCCTAGATTTTATTTATCATAATCCTAAATAGACATAAACCTTAATTCTTAAAATTTTGTAACATACAAACCTAACCTCAACGTAAGTCATTCTAACAAAAGGAGTTGATTGCCTTTTTTTGGGAAAGAAAGAAAAATGAATCCTTTTATCTTCTATCCAATATAGAACTCCATATAGGGCATATTTGATGCGCTGTGTAACATTGTATAGGATAGCATAAATTTATTTGGATAGGATTGGATTGAATAGTATAGAATAAAATTAGATAAAATATAATACTATACTATGTTTGATAGAACATTATTATATTAGATAAAACCCAAAAAAAAATATAATATGAAACATTTAATTTAAATATAAAATAAATTTTAATAATTATTAAAATTATTTCTAAAATAAAAATTTAATTATTAAATTTTTTTATTTAATAAATTATTTATTAATTATATAAATATATAAATATTTAATTTATATTTTTGTATTTATTAGTGAAGATTGAGACAAAAATAAACTTATACGGTGTTATTTCATGGGTAGACTTGGTATAAAAATATTCAACTTTTATACAAATAGTACTACTCAGTACCCGACACAATATAATTTTTTAATACTATACAATACAGTACTATATAACACATCAAACATACCCATAAAGGATGGAGGATAAGCCTATATACACTCCATACAAATAATGAAAAACTACGTCAAAAAATACAACCAGAATATGTATTTTTTTAATGAAACAAAATAAAAGAATTATTATAAATCAATCCTCTCTCTACCGCCTCTTTACCATCTCTCTCTCAATCAATATACAGATTTAGACACGCCGTTATTAACCTCTGGTACAACCACCGCCTATCTGTTGCCCCTCCACCATTCTCACTCCCCTATCTAATCTCCTACCTCCCGATTGACTCTCACATCCAAGATCGAAGAACTATGATCTAGGTGGGGAATAGAAATAGCATATAAGTGGACTTAGGTCGGCCTTGTTGTTGGTTCATCATGTCGTCAAAGAGAGTAATGGACTCTTAGTAATCAGAAAAGTGAATGTAAGCGATAATCATGATAACCCAAGAGTAGGACTCCTTGACAGTTATTTGATTGAACAATTGACGGGCAGTGTAGACTTGACCATGGGAAACATGCATTAAAAGTAGACGGTTGAGCAAGAGGAAATAAGGTTTGAGGTTAGGGTTTATCCTGGAGATATAAGCATTTAATAAGAGCGATGGCGAAGCACTTAATTGGGTGGCAGCGTGGCCACCTTTGGTTGGTTGGTTTTGATTGGTGGTGGTTGTATTAAGGTGTCAGCAACTATACGGTTAAGTTTTTGGAGTAATTTTTCTTCTTTTCTTATTATTAACTAAATTTAGGGATATCAAATTAAAATGTTAATTGTTTGTTCAAGGATGTTCGATTTGGTTGATTTGGGGTTGAATGGTGCTGAATTATAATGGCGTTGAATGTTAGTGTTTTTGGGATTTGAAAGGGTGGTGGCCATGGATGGATTGTTTTTGGATGGGTTTTAATTTTTTAATTGATTTTGATAAATTAATTTACGATCTTAAAGGTAATCGTTAATTATTTGGTTATTAAATCTTTATATTACCCCTGTCCTTTAAAGCTTAAACTAACGAAAAATGTTAGATGATTGTTTTAATACAAGTTCAGTGATGTGATTGATAAAAAATGTATAGTCATTCGCTGCTTAAAATTTTATCAAAATTCAAGAGTGCTTATTAATATTGTCCTATTTTATTCTAGTATATTAATTTAAATTTATAAAAATTAGTCTAATGCTGTTTTAAATATTAAAATATATTTTTCTAAATCACTATTTGATTCCTATGCCATTCTACCCCAAAATTAAGTCCAATCACAATCATCAGAAAAAAATTGTTAAAAAATACAAGTAGTTAAAAAAAAAAGGAAAAAGAGAAATGAGGCTATAACCATAACCCAATTAAGTGAAAAGGGCGATTGTGACTTGTGAGTTGGTTAGTTAGGGCTTCATTTTTTCTTAACTTTTTTCATGTAATAAGATTTTAGATATATATAAGGGATTTATCAGCGAACCCCCCCAACGTTTGAGGCAGGGATGGCAAAAAAATTCGGATTATGTGAGGCACCCGGATTGTGTGGAGAGAAAAAAAAAAAAAAGGATTTGTGGGTTTGTAGTGCGGGGATGAGGTTGAAGTGACTGTGTGATATCCAGAGGCAATATTTACCTTTCCTGCCCCATACCCAAACCAGACATGTAAAAAATATATATATAAGATAATATATTGATATTAGATTAGTAAAGTCCCTAAATTGTGTTTAAATTCTTAACCGAATTTGACCCAAACTAGAGCTCACCTTACCTCATTTCACCACGCCACCTCTGTCCAAGTCTCCAACGAGTCTACTCTCTCCGGCTCTCCCTACCTCTGGTTGATGTGCAGTTGCAGATAAATTTCTTTGTTGGTCCTACATCGTGTTCTTCTCTCATCTGAATGCATGTTTCGAATATGCTAATTTGCTTCATGGCTACAAATTGTTTTATGTTTGATGCTTGTTTGCTTCGTGGCTGCAAATGGGGTGAATTGTGCATTGATGCTTGCTTGCTTGCTTCCTCTGTGAGATGTTATGTGCAATTCTTTTACTGCATGCGTATGCATTTGAGAATTCTTATGTTCTACAACTGATTGATTAATTACCTCCTCGAGTTTATGGTTTTTTTCTAAATTTCTTTTTATATTTTGTGCTTGACCTTCTAACACTCTCCCCCTTTGTAGCTAAATATTAAAATAATAAACTTTGTATATTAGGTATATTTTGCAACTTCCACATCCGCGAAGTGTTAAAAGAAATGCAAAAAAGCAAACAGCAAAAAACCAGGGTTATCAAAGGTAAGTCTGATTTTTTTATATGGGAAAATGCGGGGATGGGGACAAAATTATGAATCTAGGGAAAACCACACATACAAAAACAGGGGAATTTGCAGGGTACGGGGAAATCATAACACAATCTAGTCCAAGTGCAAAAATGTAATACCTACACCATAATCCAGATTTTGTCATCCCTAATTTAAGGAAACTTTGAGGATACTCTGACTTTTCAGAAATATAACAAAACCCCCAGCCGTTAATTATTTTTTGGTAAAATAAATTAATAATATTATAATGTCATTTATGCCCTTATCTCTCAAGTAAAATATCATATTTACCATTTTATCTTTTAAAATTTTAGAAACTTGGTTAGATTTAGGATTTAAACCTAGTGCCTATAAGTTATAAAAGATGAACTCTACCACCAAGCCAGAGGGATCTTTAATTTTTAATGAACAAAAAATTTGTTTAAACTATTTTAAAGAAATAATCTGATTTCTTTATAACTTCTTTCTTTCATTTATTTTTTTTAATAAAAATAGACAACATAAACCTAATCAAAACTAAAAAATATATATCTATTTGATATAGAATTACTTTTTTTCATTTTGATGTAGATTTTATTTTTTTCATTTTGATTAGGTTTCTATTTTCTATTTGATTTTCTAAAAAAAAAAAAAAAGAAAAAAAGGAATCAGACTACCTAGATTTTGGTTGGAATTGTGTCATTGTAATTTAGGTTTTGTTAGAATTAAGTTTAGCTGGGGTGGGTTGATTTGGTGAATGAGTCTTTGTTCCATTCAAAGAGGTTAAGATAATTTTTTTGTTCAATAAAAATTAAATTATCCTTTTGACTTGGTAATACAAGTCATTTTTTCTAATTTATAGGTATTAGATTCAATTCCTAACATTTACCAAGTGTCTAAAATTTTAAAAGACAAAATGTTAGATATAATATTTCACTTAAGAGATAAGGGTATAAATGAAGTTTCTAAAATTTTCAAAGACAAAATGTTAGATATAATATTTCACTTGAGAGATAAGGGAATAAATAACAGACTTGATAATTTTTCATCATTCGACTCAAGCTAGAATAAACCAAACAACACGGATACATAAAAAATATATATATAGATTTTTTCTAAAATCTATATTTAGTCATGAGTAATGCTAGGTATACAACCAAGTTGTATAAACCTAACACAAATAACCTAACAAATAATTTCAATTTACCCCCTAAGGTTGGGAGAAACTGAAATCATTCCTTATAATGCTATAAATTCCAATTTACATTATCAATTAGGATGCTAAATTAAACAATTTCTAACAGTTGATAGTCAAAGGTAGTTCAAAGATGAAGATGCCCTTATAATATACATACTTGATAATATAATAAAGAAACACGGAACACATGGGACAATAAATGAATACAGAAATAAATAAAAGTTTTTAAGAAACTTTATTTACATGAGTAATATTTTATGGAACAAGTGATCAAGCCTATTATGCCAAATACTGGTAGAAACATTATTTACATGAGCAATATTTGAAGAAACACAAGATACATCGCTAGTGGTGATGCTAGCAGTATCGAGAACATAGACATCATCCAACTTTTCACCCTTGCCAATCATTTTCTTGCTGCTGAGACCTTGAATAATGAAATAATCAAGAAGAAAATTGACAGTGAACTGTGAATCTATGGTAAGAGCACTCACAGAGAGAAGATTAAACTGAAATATGGAGCAAACAATACATCTTTGAGAACCAACACATGACTGAGTTTGACATCACCATATAAGGTCACGAAAATCTGAGTGTGGTCAGGTAAGTTGACGGTGGAGTTGGAAATAGTTTCCAAGGATACAAATGCATTAGCATTTGAACATACATGCCTAGTAACCCTGAATCAACTATCCAATATTTTGTAGAAGAAAAGATAGGATTTAGTGAAACTAAAAAGCACATACCTATGAGAAAGGAAGCACCTGAACCATCTAAGCCATTGGCTGTGTTGACAGAAGAAGTAATGTGGATGAGTAGCATAGTCATCCATTGTTGATACTGAGTAGTGTCAAGAGTTTGTAGAAAATTCCTAACAGTATTTGATGATTAGCAGAAGCTACAGAGCTCAGACCAGATTGATTAGAAACTTGATTAACATCAGCCGTTGTAGTAGAAGAAAAAGCATTGTCTCACTGTCTTTGCTAAAATCTAGGTGGGTATCCATAGGTTTATCACACCTCTCAATGGTATGACCATGAAATTGACAATGAGTACAAAATAGCATTTCCTTCTTCTGCCATTTATTGCTACCAGAACTACTATTGCCTTTATTGCCTCCATTATTATAATAGCTAATGTTGTTACGAGAATGATAATTCCCAATAATATTAGAAGTGTGGCCCTTGGAAGTATTAGCTTTGACAGCAAAAGCCATAGCATTCGCTGAATCTGAAACCGGAACCTTAACTTTTTGTTGGTCTTTATCTTGAGAGACAAGAGCAAACACTTTGTTTATAGGAGGCATAGGGTCCATGAGGAGTAACTGACCATGAATTTGAGAAAAGAGTTATGTAGACCCATAAGAAATGACATAATATACTCCATTTGGTAATAAGAATTGAGAGCTTTGACACCACCACAAGTGCAAATCGACCTGTAAATGTTCAATTCCTCCCAAATTGTCTTCAATTTTGTAAAATAAACACTAACAGAGTGTTGAACTTGACCAAGATTCATCAATTGACAATGCATTTGAAAAATTCTAGGTCCGATACTCTGTTGAAAATAATCCCAAAAATTGATCCAAATTTCTCGTGCAAAATTAGAGTAAATGACACTAGCAAAAATTTCTTTAGAGACAAAGTTCAAGATCCAAGAAATGATAATATTATTGTTGCAATTCCATGAATGGAGAGGTTCAGATTGTTACCTTCAGGTTTAGAAATCAAACTATCAATAAACCCTACTTTGTTGTTCACCGAAAGAGCAATTGTTAGGATATTGAGCACTCCCACCGCAGCTCAAATAAAAGACAAGAAACAAATTGTTATGTTAGAAATAACAATTTTGATGGTACTGCCTTCCATAATAAATAAAATAGACAAATTGGACGGCTTAGCCTTCCACAATAAATAAATTAAGGGCAACAAAGAAAAAATAAAGGCGCAAAGATTTAATGTGGTGAAACCCTCAATTTGAAGGAAACCTCCACGGGATAAGACCAAAAATATTTTACTATAAAGAAAAAATATTACAATCTCTCTCACAATTAGAATGGAAGAGATTACAAGCAAGAAACAAGAGAAAAGCTTATTGCATAAGCTTGGGACAAGTATAAGGAGAGGAGGAGGCTTTATTATATAACCAAGCCCCCCCACTTATATTTTGCTTCCCACCAATATGGGATTGTGTGAAAGGCAAAAATGCATTCACACTTCACATTCTCCCACTTGAAGGCATTTTTCCTTTCAGTCTTGTCTTTATACATGCTGCTCATGTCTCTAACAGGCCACAAGACGTTCTACACCAGATGAACTTGTCAGTATTGATTTGTTTGGTCAATGCATCTGCTATGTTGTCCTTCATGTGGATTTTCTGCATATCTACTATTCTATCTTCCATTATTTATTGTACATAATGATATTGAACTCCTATGTGCTTTATCCTTGAATGAAAAGCTGGATTCCTTGCGATATGCAAGGCACTCTGACTATCACAAAATAAAGAAATCTTCTCTTGTTTATGCTCGAGTTTCTCTAATAACTTTTTTATCCAGACAGCTTCCTTGCAATCTTGTGTAGCTATCATATACTCTGCTTCTATTGTAGATAGAGCCACAACAGTTTGTAGTTTTGATACCCAGCTCATAACACCTCCTGCAAGTGTAAACATATAGCCTGCAGTGGACTTCCTTTTGTTAAGATCTCCCGCAAAATCTGAATCAACATAGCCCTTGACAATGAGCTCTGATCCTCTATAGCATAGTGCAGTATCAGAGGTCTCTTCGACGTATATAAGGATCCTCTTAACAAAATTCCAATGCTCTCTCCCCGGATTAGCCATGAATTTACTGACCGCTCCTACTGCTTGTGCAATGTCTAGTCTTGTACAAATCACAGCATACATTAGGCTCCCTACTGCTGATGCATACGGTACTCAAGACATTTTCATCCTCTTCGCTTCATTGCTAGGACTCATACTTGAGGATAATTTATAATTGACAGGAAGTGGGGGTGGAAATTGGCCTACAATCTTGCATGTTGAAGCGACGCAAGATTTTTTTCAAATAGTTCTTTTCAGATAGCCAAATCTTCTTGTTTTTTCTGTCTCAGTGAATTTGCATCCCTAGAATCTTGTTTGCCAGTCCTAAATCCTTCATTTCAAATCCTCTAGCCAATTGTGCCTTTAATTCTTGGACATGATCTTTGTTAGTGCCTGCTACCAACATATCATCCACGTATAAATGCAAAATGACAAAGTCTTCCTCAAACCCCTTGTAATACGTACAATGATGTGAATTGAGTCTGTTGTACCCAAGGCTGATGAGGAATGAATCAAATCTCTTGTACCAACACCTTGGCACCTGTTTTAAACCATATAGAGATTTGGTCAACCCAACAAACTAAGTTCTCTTTTCTTTCTTTAATAAAACCTTCTGATTTGAGCACATAAATTTCTTCTTTAAGTTCTCCATGAAGAAACGCAGTTTTTACATCTAACTGCACTAAGTGTTAGTCAAATATAGCACACATAGCCAAGACTGCTTGAATTGTTGTAAGTCGTACTATAGGAGAGAATATCTCATTAAAATCAACTCCTTCTTTCTGAGCATATCCTTTGACCAGCAGTCTAACACGATACCACTCCACTTGATCATTACCATCATGTTTGATCTTGTAGACCCATTTGTTTCCGATGGCTTTTCTTCCATGTGGTAGTGACATAAGTTTTCATGTCTTGTTTTTGTCTAAAGCTTCCATCTCTTCATGCATTGCTTTCATCCATAGAGATGCATCAGAACTACTTATAGCCTCTTGAAAGGTTTAAGGCTCCTCATCTTCTTTTAAGAGAAAGTATATAACAGCGCTCGTCATCATATACTCTGAATGTCAAGAAGGCTTCTTTCTTTCTCGAGTTGCTCGACGAACTTCAGGTGTTTCAGACTCGACTAGTTCTTGATCATCGTGTTTTGGTATTGCTTCAAAAGAAACTGTTTCTTCCTGTATTGATACAGTCTCAATATTTTTCTTCGTGCTATCACTTTTTTTATATTTAAATATATCTTCTATAAAGACAACATCCCTGCTGATGACAACCTTACGGGCAGTAGGATCCCATAGGCGATACCCCTTTACTCCATCAGCATACCCCAAGAAGATACATTTTCTGGATTTTGGATCTAGCTTCATTCTTTCTTGGAGCAATACAAAGTAATTTGTTACTCCTAGGGATGTAACCGGTGATTCCCAAACATCAGAATGAATCAAGTCTAGAATATTTTCACTCCTAGCAATAGATATGCTAAATTTCAATATGCTCTGCTTGCTAATAACACAATGCTCACTGAATGGTAAACTTATAGTTTTAATTCCAGGAAGCAGTTTTCGATCAAAGGGAATCTTCAAACCCTTTTCGGACATATGGCCAAGTCTTCGATGCCATATCATAAACAATTCTTCTCTAGAACTAGCAATAGCTATTTCTGCCTCCTACATAGTTTCTCAATGGAGCATGTATAGGCTAGCAGCAATCTTTTCTGCCTTCATCAACATAAGCGTGCCTCTGACAACCTTCATGGTCCCATTTTTTGCATGGAACTCACATCCGAGGTCATCCAACTATCCCATTGATAGCAAATTCTTCTTCAAGCCAATCACATGACGTACATCTTGGATTGTGCGAATCGTATCATTAAACATTTTTACTTTGACGGTTCCAATGCCAGCAATTTTTAAGGCATGATCATCACCTATATACACAGACCCTTCTGAGATAGACTTATATTAATAGAACCAATCTCTTGTAGAAGTCATATGCCATGTTGCTACTGAATCAATTAGCCAATTATCAGCAAACCTTTTTCTGCCTTTTGCAACTGTTGTTGCCTCACTGCACAAGATTTCACCATCTCCTGAAGTACTTGCTACACAACCCTAAGATCTTGACGACTCTGATTATTTTCCTTTGTTGCTTCCCTCTCTATTACTTTTAAGATGCCAACACTACTTTTTTACGTGCCTTTGCTTTCCATAATGGTAGTATTTAATAAGTTTCTACCTTTGGACTTTCCCCTGTTCTGATTATGACTCCCACTAGAATCACGTTCCCTTGATATCCCTCTGTTGGCGGATAAAGCCTATACTTGTTGATAAGTCATTATTCTATCTTCTTTCTTTTTACGCCGGCTTTCTTCTTTCGAGACAGCAGCCGCAACATCATTAAAGACTATAGATGACTTCATCGGACCATTTGCTAAGTTAAAGATGAGATTATAATATGAATCAGGTAGACTCTGAAGTAGAAACTCAGCACGCTCCTTCTCTTCTATGTTATGCTCCATCATTGAGAGCTAAGAGAATAACATCTTTAAAGTGTTGATATGTTCAGTCACCGGAGTGGTTTCTGATATACGAAGAGTGTACAGCTTCCTTTTCAAGAAAATTTTGTTGTATAGAGATTTGGCTTTATACAGGCTTGTCAACGTATCACAAATCTCCTTTGCAGAGTTCAATTCTTAAATAATTGACAGCACTTCATTTGCAACTGCTAGATTTAGACTTGCCATCGCGTCACCATCTATCTTCTCCCATTTTTTTTCATCTTGCATACTTTCCGGTCTTCCATCAATTGCTTTAAGGCAGTTTTCTTTTCTCAAGATAGCTTTTGTTTTTATTTTTCATAGCCCAAAGTTGTTTCCATTGAACTTTTCTATCTTAAATTTGGTTGTCATTTCTCTTGTAGTGAATAGTACCGTATATGTGAACAGTACATTGGATAGTATCGTATATGTGAACAGTAACAATATCCGTATAAGTATACCGCTGCTAAACTGTAACCAAGAATAATAGTAAGTGCCGGTATGATTTAATATACACTAGAAAAGCTTCCAAGAAAGACTGGAGGGGTCACAAGCGATTTCACTTAAAATCCAGTCTCCTTAGACTCTTATCGTCTTTTTGACAAAACGTAAACATGTATATAATCATACAAGTAACCACTCACTACCTTCTGCTTTCGCAACTTGGCTCTAATACCACTGTTAGGAGATTGAGCACTGCCATCGCAGCTCAAATAAAAGACAAGAAATAAATTGTTATGTTAGAAATAACAATTTTGGTGGTACTTCCTTCTACAATAAATAAAATAGACAATTTGGGCAGCTCAACCTTCCATAATAAATAAATTAAAGGCAACACAGAAAAAAAAAGGCACAAAAATTTAATGTGGTAAAACCCTCAATTTGAGGGAAACCTCCGTGGGACAAAACCGAAAATATTTTACTATGAAAAAAAAATATTACAATCTCTCTCACAATTAGAATTGAGGAGATTACAAGGGAGAAAGAAGAGAAAAACTTATTGCATAAGCTTGGGACAAGTATAAGGGGAGGTGAATGCTTTATTATATAGCCAAGTCCCCCCACTTATATTTTGCTTCCCACCAATGTGGGATTGTGTGAAAGGTAAATTTAACGTGGTAAAACCCTCAATTTGAGAAAACTTTCACGAGACAAGACTGAAAATATTTTACTATATAGAAAAAATATTATAATCTTTCTCACAATTAGAATAGAGGAGATTACAAGGGAGAAAGAAGAGAAAAGCTTATTGCATAAGATTAGAACAAGTATAACGGAAGGAGGAGAAGACTTTATTATATAGCCAAATCCCCCACTTATATTTTACTTCCCACCAATATAGGATTGTGTGAAAGACAAAAATGCCTTCACACTTCATGCTTCATAGTAATCAACATCGGTCAACTTCATACGGTATAGCTATCTGATCTAATCCGAGGTTGCAAGACCTGAACTAGTCTAGGACCGTCAAAATGATGAAGTAAGGATTCGAAGGAACATCAATAGTGGAATGATCTATTGAAGTAAAGCTTCGAATGTAAGGAAAGCCATAATAGATAAAGAGAAATAACACTCAATCGAGGAAAATCAAGGTTACATGAGAAAGAAATCAGCCCTGAAAATCAGCAGCACCGGACAAATCTCCATCAACGGAGCTGGAGAAGAAGACAACGATGGTGCACTGACACCATAAGTGGCAGAATCCCTTTTATTATATTCATGGTAATGTGTAGTCAAAGTATATACATTAATCCAATAAATAAATATCTGCCAGCTGTACTACAACATGACAGCTAAGCTACACTTAAACTAACTCTAAAATATTTAAAATGCCTAAAAGGAAGCTTGCAGGAATCTTAGAAGCTTGTTCAACATTTTTTTTTTTTTTTCTTTTAAACATAAATAGGCCAGGAAGCTTCGTGGTCAGCCATTAGAAGACCATATAATCACATAAAAGTTTACTATTCGAAAAAAGCGTCTGAAAAGAAGAAAAAAGTGAGTTGACCAGTCCTTGTGAGATGTAAGAAATTTCCAAGAAAGTCCAATCTACACGGAAGCGAAATCTTTCATTAATCCAGTCCACCGTTGCTTTTTGATCTCATTTTGCCAATCACGGCTTCACAGTTTTCCTCTATGGCTTCTTCTGTTTTCCCCGAATCAAAATATGATGTATTCCTTAGTTTCACAGTGGGTGAGACTAACAACTTTGTTAGATACCTATATACCGCTTTACATCAAAAAGGAATTGCAACCTTTAACGATCAATTTGAGAAAGGATACAAAATTTCAAGTGCGATTTTGGAAGCAATCGAAGGCTCGAAGATTTCGGTCATCATCTTCTCGGGGAATTATGCTTCTTCGAGGCGGTGCTTGGAAGAACTTGGAAAGATTCTTGAATGTAGGAAATCCAAAGGCCAAGTAGTTGTGCCAGTTTTCTACCACATCAACCCATCTGATGTACAGAAACAAACCCGAAGTGATAGTAACACATTTATTGAGCATGATAAACGATTCAGAAAGATGCCAGACAGAGTACAGAAGTGGAGAGCTGCTTTGACGGAAGCAGCTAATGTACCTGGGTATTCTTTGACGGAGGACGGGTAATTAATCAAACGGACTCTTTTCTATTTAACAATATTATCTTTGCTTGCTTAATTACTTTGCTTCTGGTGTGATAATAAAATTTAACTTGCAATTTTTCTTCTTCACATTTGCTAGGTCTGAATCCGAACTTGTTGAAGAAATTGTCAGAGATCTTTCGAAAATGTTGACTTGGAATAAACCCCCCTTAAGTGCTGTTATATATAAAAAGGTATAGATTTTTGTGACTGCTAATTGCTCAAGCCTGGATTTCATTTATATTCTCTTTTATTTTACTTTAATGTTTATTATTATTTCTATAATATTATTATTGTTTGATTTGTTTGTATTTAGCTTTAAAATAAATATGTCCAGCAGCAAGTGATATTTGTGATGACTTGGTTAGAATAACTGTTAAAATGACTCAACAAAGCATAAATAGAAAAATCACAATGATTTTAGCTTGGCACGAACTTGGGATCGGGTGGTGAACGTGCTTAATGTAAACCACCCAACGAAAATAATGCAAAGGTGGTCTGAATATGCAAGAAATTTATTGACAGTGAACATAAAACAAAATCCATCTTTATTTAATTTTTTAAAAATTAAAATAAAGATTAAACAATGTAAATTAAATAATATTAAAATTATTAATTTATTAAAAATTTATTAAATGATGATAAAATAGATCATTTTAAGTTATAAAAGATAAATTTCAAATGTTATAATAAAAATATAAGAAATATGTTATAGATTTGATATATATTTCAAAATTGATATTTTGTCAAGTTAAAAATTATTTATTTTATAATTATTTTAAAATTTTTAGATTTATTTATATTTCAATATTTTAAGTTTTTAAATTAATAATTTTAGTATTATTTAATTCATATTATTTATTCCTAACTTTAATTTTAAACAATAAAATAAAGGTAAATTTTATTTTAGTTTTAATATTAAGTAAATGTTTTATCCTTTTATATTTACCCATTATCACTTTGATATATGTTATCTCCAGTTATTTCAATGTTAAAAAATCTACTATTCTTCTCTTTATTAACTCCGTTAAGTGCTTCCGTTAAAGTGGAGGCTAGATATTACTTTCCAAACAATGAAGGCGTCACTTACTTAGCTTAAACCTTGAGGGTGTCAGTGTTTTTCTCCTTGTTACGAGTCTAAAGTTGTAAGAATTTGGTGCATAGGTAATATATATGTAGAACAATCATTGTTAATTTTTTTTTTTTCAAATGAATGTGAGGACAATTCATGGAAATATTATAGGATGTGGGAGGAGGATAATATCTGCTATGTAACTCAAAAATAATATGGTAAGAGCGTTGTTATAAACTTGATTTTATTTCTTAATAAATCTAATATGTAATAAGATATCAAGCATACAAACTTCATTTCACTTGTAACTAATAAATACTACCATATATTGGGATGGGGAGCTACTCGGTATAAAAAGTTTGAACAATATCATTATGTTATGGAGCTCAATTATCTACCTGTCATGCGTATTCTAAAGCTTGTCGGTCCTGTATAGGTTCCTTGGGAGTTAATGTTTACAGTCATCAACATTTCCCTAGAGATTCTGTCTGCTGCTTTTGACCAACTTTCATCTTCGAATTATCCTCAATATGCACTATATGCTATGTTGATTTCGTACTTAGCCTTGGCCATCTCCAATGTTGAGCTGGTTTATATAGCACGAAAGGCAAAGGTTTACTGGAACGAACGAAAGTATTGGTTTTATCATCTATCAGGACGTAGCCTACAGCCTTATTTTGGAACCTTGGAGGATAATGTTGGACCGTTTTGTGCTCTCTGTCAGTGTATTGCTACAGCAATCAATTATATACATAGTAGTAAACCCATTAAAATATCAGTTTGGCCAATTGCCTATGTTTTTTGCCAGTTTTTTTGTAAAATTGTACGGCATCTACGTGTCAAGTTTGCCACCTTGCCACTTTATCAAAAAGTAAACACTTAAGTGGCGTGCAAGGCCTCATGTTTGTTTATATGTAAACCGGGCCTTACTATCTCTTTTGGATTTTTTATGTGTATCAATGCAATTTTTTCTTTTAATTTGCTGTGAGGTATTCGAACCTTGGGTCAAAAAACTCTAATACTATGTTAAGTTTTTTACTTTATTTAAAAGCTTAAGCTAATAAATATAGACTTAACAATAGTTTAATTATTGAAGGGAAAGAAGATGCCAATGTGTAAAGAAGAGCCGAATTGTGAAGATGGTCGGATGTTCTATAGAACTGTTGATTTTAGTTAATTTGTTGTGAATTACAAATTCAAAATCGTATCTTGGATTGTGCAATATCGAGTTTTTTTTCGTATTTTCTTAATGAATTGATTGACAATTGTGAGTTATAAACACTAAAAAATTTCCTCTTCTTCACATCCATTATTCTAGAAGCAAGCAAAGTCATTGTTGCTGGTCATTTAAAGTGTTCAGCATATGTGGTTGAATGCCCTCAAAAGCGTGATGAAAACATCTGTGTCAAGCAGGTGGTATCATCAAGAAGATACTTATTCTATGTGGTTGTAAGGCTGTTGCTAAGCATATAATTGTTTCATTTTCCAGAGTTGTTGGCTCTGAATTTAGACAAGGTACAAGTTGAAATTGAGATGCATAAGCGTTTACATGTTTGGACTCACATTTATAGAAAATACTTATATGCCTTTGATAACATTTCAACTGCGTGCTTGCAGGACAACTTTAATGCTATTGTTGTTGATTAAAAGAAGTATCTCCTATGGAACACTCAAACTGAAGCTGATATCAATAGAGAAAGTTCAGCGGATCCTTGTAAACCAATCAGGTTATGTTTATAAGGAACTCAATGGTGTTGTTCCATTAATATTACAAAGAATTGGTCGTGCAAAATTATGATTATGGGTTTATAGAAAGCGTATTAAAAAACATGATTTGAACTAGCTAGTACATATTGCAGTCAGTTATTTTTTAAAGTTCTAATCTTGTAGTTAACGCTATTCCAGATGGATATGTTTGATCAAATTATGGATGGTAAGGTCGTTTCAGCTATTTATCTGGCTGGCATGCATTTTGGACCCTGCACATGTAATTGGTGAAAAGCTTGACTGAAAAAATAAATTGGCTCTGCTATATTGTTGACAACAAAAGAGGCTTGTTGGTGTAATAAAGAGGACTTACAGAATTCATCATTGCATATGAAATTCTTCCTATGATTTCTCTGTGATGCAATCGTAAGCCTAATTCATTTTATCTTGGTCTCTTTTCGCAGAGGCCTGGATTCTTGAAATAAATCGAAGTTATGAGATGGAATTCGAGTTATCCAAGCCAGACAAATTAGTTTTCTTCAGATAAGCTGGTTTTTATCTTCTTTAATTAGGATTATTTCATTTTAGAGTAAAGAAACAGTTTTACAGGGGATGTAGTGTGGCTGAAACTTTAGCTTACACTGGTATACTAAGGCAATAGCATTTGAGTTATTTTCAATTTCTTGACATAAGCTTCAAATTGATCAGTTTTCTTAAACAGTCTAATGTGGAAGATATGCAAAAAGAGATGAAGGAATTATTGAAGAATTTGAGGGCGACAACTGTTTTAATGCCGAGATCATCAGGCTAATGAAAGTTTTAAAGTGTACTTCATATCATCAGGTTTTTCCTAATATTGCGGCTAACTGTAATATTAGAGTCCTACAAGTACTCTCCTGCTCTGTTTGTAACTGGATTTCTGTCTACAGATTTCAGCTATATGCAGAGATGCGAAAATGCTTTCTTATCTAAGAATTGGAATGCCATACTCCAAAGAAACATTGAGAAAAGTTATTAAACCAAAATGAAGAAGCCTAAGGAAATGAAGGGGATTGGAAACGAACACGAACATCAGATCACTCATGGTTGTGAATTTGAACAACGGATCCCAACAGAAAAAATGATATCCCATATTCTTTTACACAAGTATCATGTCCTACCTAGTTGATCCTTCCTACAGATAATGAGAAGCGTCCTACTATTAGAAATGTTACTTGTTCGGATAACTTATTTGAATGATGCATATATATTTCTTTGATATCTCAATCATCTTACTCTGTATGATATTACCCAAGTATTAGATTTCATCCCAATTCTATATAATTTATATTGCACCAATCAATTAGTTTATGAAACATTTGTCAGAATAATTTTACTAACTACCAAAGAAACAAACAGAAAAGAAAGAAATCAAACAAAAGTTTCAACTAATTTCATGTCTTGACTTCTATAGCATTCATGTTAAACTAAGAAATCGTTTCCTTTCCTACTAATCTGGCATGAGCTCATTCATTAACTAATTACTGATAACAAAAGTTATAATAAGGTCAATTACATCGCAAACTGGACTTCAATAAATTATTAGATCTCAATATTGAACTGTCAAAGCCTATAAGAACTGAGAAATTATGGAGCGCTTAGCCTGCATAAGCATCTGGGGTTTCCTTGCTCAACCTACACAGGAGGGAAAAGTTTAACTTTGATGCAACTTCAAGGGCCAACAACAACTTTAGATTGTAAGATTAGGATATCGGATGGATAGTATAAATATAACTAAAGTCATAAGTGCGTAATACACATTCAAACCATTTGCAAGTAAATCCACTAATCTCTAAGGAAGCAAGGGCGATGTTTCCTAACCTACATAATTGATCAATTTAAATTGTAACACAATAAGTAATGTGAATTGTATAAATCGCTCTCATGGACAAACAAAAACACATGCATTTTGATTTTTTTCCAGCTAGAAAACTCATCTACAAAGCCAACATAACCAAAATTTTCACCAAATGTCCTTGAAACTCATAATATGGAACATGGAACCTACACCTCGACTACCTAAAAAGCATCACCTTTCATCTTCTTTTTCCTTTTTCAATCTATCTAATCTGTTGTACTACCAGGATGACTGAGTAGTGAATAACCATTAGAATGTTAGAGGATAATTCTAAGAATAACAAATTTCAAACTAGCTAGAGAATAGATTGCTTGTTGCATGCAGAAGGTGGAAGAAGAGGAAAGAGCAAAAACAAGTAGAAATCTAATTATTAAGTTGAAGTCATTAATAGGCTCAAAAGGCTGGATCCAAACCTGGTGACAACGTGTTAGCTGGAATCGCTGATAATGTTATCACTTTGTCAGTTAAACAATGATACTACAGCAGCAAATATCAAGGCTTTCTGGCATCATATTAAAATTTTGGAACTTGTTCAGTAAATCAAAAAGTTATAACACTAAAGAGTGGAATCAATATGCAATTAATCAAGTGGGAATCATATATATTGGAAGAAGCTATCTCCATACCTTAAGTGCTTTCTCGACTAAAACCATTTCCTTCTCTGTTTGTGAAAAAGCTACTCAACCAAAAAATAATTGGTGCTGTATACAACAGGGCCAATCTACTTGTAAAAGTATACCATCTAAAATTGTTTAATTGGTCCATTACGTTAAAATGAGGGCTGAAACATGTTAGAATTTGAAAATTACCAAGGGATTGAAGAAAATACCAGTTTTGAGTACTAATAGTAATTGGTAAAGTGTCCTAAGATTCAATAAAAGCAATTGTAGCAACAAATGAGATGATAAATGCCGCTAACAACTGAAATATCACTTAGAAAATGAGTGCTAATAGTTTATGAAAGAAGAACGGTCAGTGGAACAGTCACAGTAGGTTGCATATGGAATCATACATAGCTAAGTGCATAATCACCATGCTAACGACGTAGCATAGTTTCTTGAGAAGACAACTATCAAGAATCTTCATTCCTCAGTTGTTTCATTAGCTGTGGAGAAATGGTTTTGCCTATCTCTAATTTTTTACCCCTTTCAGATCCAAAGTTCTGCATATATAGATGATCTGTGAAATTCTTATGGGTGTCTTCTCCTTGATCAAAACTAACAAAGATATCATATCTCCACTATGGACGTGATGAAGAAGAAGAAGAAGAAGAAGCTTCTCCATTACTCTTCAATGACATCATTGAAACTTACCACCAACTCTACATAGCTTGTAACGAGGGCTACCCTTTGTTGGGCTTTGTTTCAAGGTTGGTCATGCATCAACTTGATTTATACGTGCGAAAGCAATTTCTAGGATAGTGCGTAGAAAATTTAAGATCAAAGAATCAATATCTACTGGCTATACAAACATCAGCATATATAGAAAAGTAACCATTTTAAAATTTTGAGAAGTTTGAAAATAGATTTTCTATTATAATTTTTCTTTAATTTTTGTTAGGACCATGGACTACACAAAACTCTACATTGGTTTGATATTGTCCACTTTGGGCCTAAGTCCTCATGGGTTTGCTTTTGGATTCTATCCAAAAGGCCTCATACCAATGGAGTACTAGACCATATTTATATGTCCATGATCTTCCCCACTTCTAGCTAATGTGGAAATTTAGTTGTACACCCAACAATCCATCCCCCCCCCCCCCCCCCCACCACACAAACAAAGGACCATACTATTATGTATGTTTTTTTCTTCTTTTTTTTTCTGAGTCTCCCCTCAAACAATTATCCATCCATCCATCTGTTTGCTTCATCAAGGCCTTGGCTACCTTGAGAGCTTGCTCTATCCCGTTGTCAAATAGAACTCAACCACGGATCTGGGGGCCCACAATCTTTGTTCGTTACTATAAGAATTTTCATCATGTATTCTCCTAGCCAAGTCTATGCTTGGGCTCTGATACCACTAGTTGGAGATTGAGCACTCCCACCGCAACTCAAATAAAAGATAAGAAACAAATTATTATGTTAGAAATAACAATTTAAATGACACTGCCTTCCGTAATAAATAAAATAGACAACTTTAGCAGCTCAGCCTTCTACAGTAAATAAATTAAAGGCAACAAAGAAAATAGAAGCACAAAAATTTAACATGGTAAAACCCTCAATTTGAGGGAAACCTCCACGGGACAAGACTGAAAATATTTTATTATGAAAAAAATATCACAATCTCTCTCACAATTAGAATGGAGGAGATAATAAGGGAGAAAGAAGAAAAAAAAGCTTAATATATAAACTTAGGACAAGTCTAAAGGAAGAAGGAGGCTTCATTATATAGCCAAGCCTACCCACTTATACTTTGTTTCCCACCAATGTGGCATTGTGTGAAAGGCAAAAATGCCTTCACGCTTCACATTTTAACAGGTCTCTTCAGCTCTATTAGGAAATTGAGCAGTCCCACCGTAGCTCAAATAAAAGACAAGAAACAAATTGTTATGTTAGAAATAACAATACTGTCTTCTGCAATAAATAAAATAAATAATTTCGACAACTCAGCATTCCACAACAAATAAATTAAAGACAACGAAGAAAATAAAGGCATAAAAATTTAACATGGTAAAACCCTCAATTTGAGGGAAACCTCCATAGGACAAGACCGAAAATATTTTAGTATAAAGAAAAATATTACAATCTCTCTCACAATTAGAATGGAGGAAAAAATAAGGGAGAAAGAAGAAAAAAACTTAATACATAAGCTTGGGACAACTCTAAGGGGAGGAGAAGGCTTTATTATATAGTCAAGCCTCCCCACTTATACTTTGTTTCCCACCAATGTGAGATTATGTGAAAGGCAGAAATGCCTTCAAACTTCACATTCTCTCACTTGAAGGCATTTTTTCTTTCAGTCTTATCTCTATACATGCTACTCACGTCTCTAACAGGCCATAAGACGTTCTACACCAAATGAACTTGACATCATTGATTGGTTTGTTTAGTGCATCTGCTATGTTGTCTTTAGTGTGGATTTTCTGCATATCCACTATTCCATCTTCCACTACTTCTCGTATATAATGAAATTGAAAATAGAGATTATTCCTTGTGTATTATTCCTTATTTAAAGCAAGCACCATATAAATAGAGATCTCTTCAATTCAAAGCTTAAAAATAAGGGTGACAATTTGGGTTACGACACGAACACGAAGCATAATTAATAAATATAGTGGATTCGTTTTAAGAGTGTTCAACACGTCAACCCGTTTAGTGATACAAATAGTTAAACATATCTTATTAATCATTAACATGCAAGTCCATTTAACGATATGAATTTTTTTCTAGTTACAATATATATTATAAAACTAAAAATTTTATATTATAAAGTAAATTAATTTACATAATAGTAAATTATGATGATTTCAATAATTTTTATTGATATAAATTTATAGAATATGATATATTATGTATAATTAAGTTAAACAATTAAGTAAATTATGTGAATTAAGTATGACACATTACAACACGTAAGTGATACGTTTTATAACCATGTCGAATCCGTGTTTTATGTCTCGACAAGAATAATTAAATGGGTCCACACGCGTGATACAAATTACCACCCTCACTTGAAAACAAGTTTCTTTAAGCAATTTTAGTGGTACTACTGTAATTGTCATTAAATGAAAGTTATTTTTTTTAATAAAAAAATCAGTATTTATTATTAAACACATATTTTGTTTTTATTTTCAAAATAACAGTTTCATAATTTGCTACCAATGCATATTCTTAAAGTTATGTTAAGACTATCATTTTCAAACTTTTTTTATTGAACACATTTCCTGTATTGCTCATATCTCAAAATAATACATGATCAGTTTTTAAATCATCTTTTAAAAAAAACATAAAATTCATAACCAAACACAACTTTAAAATTCAATTTGGTATGCGAAAACACTAATTTTGTTTTGGAAATATATGTTCTAATTTTAAAATTCATAATAAAAAATTAGCAATATAGGATTTGAAACATGAATTGATCATGAGTTAAATAGAATATCTCAATAATGAAAGTGAAGCACTATAAAAGAAAATCTGATAATCTTGTTTAAATTCTATAGAAAGGCATATAATTTTCTTTATTTACTTTTATATATTTATGTGGGCTTGTTGAGAAAAGACATAAGGGTCAAATAGAATACTCTTTTGTTATTTCTTGAGTGCAGTGGACAATCCTATAATTCAAGTTTGGCCCAACTAAGGACGACAAAATTAGGGAGCGAGTTCGGGTGCTGGAGCGGGTGCAGTTTCCAACCAAGAAACTCTTGCTCAGCGCCTACTAAATCCTCAAATTTTTTCAAAGTTTTTTTATTAAGATATTTGCGAGTGCTAGAATGCAACAGTCGTCTCCAGTTGAAAACCTGGAATTTTCCCTAGAATTTCCCCCGTTTTTAATAATTAATTCATATAATTTAGTAAATTATTAAATAGGGATACTATCGCGAGAACCCCAAATGTTAGGTGGACAATCAGACGATACCAACTCTTTTCAAAAGAGGAGCAAAAATCCCCTTGTGGTTACCTTCCGTTCCGTAAAATTCTCAGAGGCAAGGGCAACAGAGTAATTTGACTTAACTTGACTTTTTTAAATAAAAATTGATAATGTCATTCGTGAATAGTGCATAGAGAAAATGAGAAATGTATTAGATTAATAAAAAATTTCAATTAAAATAAATAAAATTCAATAAACTTATATATATATATATATATATATATATATATATATATATATGTTTTCTCTCTCCCCTCACATTTTCGTCATCATCTCTGTTCTCTTTCAACATCTTCCATAACTCATTCACAACATCCAGTATCCATCAAGTTTTAGTACAAGAATTCAACCATGAATTCAAAGCCATCATTGTGAACTTAACTTAGAGAACCAATTTTAGAATTTAATTGAATAATTCATACCATCCAAGCATGAATCTCAACTACCCGGCACCATTGTTCTTCATCTTTGCAAAATTTTGTTGTTGAAAACAAGATAAAGAAAAGAACAATAAAATCAGTAAAATCCAAATCCTTCTTCTATTGGAATAAAAAAGGTTTTAAATTTTATGAGTTATAAAATCTAATTGTACATGAGTTACAAAATTTGATTTTATTTGTAGGTTACATAATTTATATGCACATTATTCTATAGGATTTACACTATTAATCATATAGGTTACAATGTCTAGGTACACTAGTATATAAGGAGGTCTTTAGGTTTAATATATTTAAAATAATATTGATTGAGTATGTGTTATTTGATGAATTAATAATATTTTTCTAACAATCTAAAGCCAAAGATTACTTACTCGTTTGTTTTGATATTCGTATATATGTTTTATAAATTTTAATTTGTTCATTCTAATTATATAATTATATTTATATTTTATAAATATAATTTGTTTATTCTAAAGCCAAAGATTACTTACTCATTTGTTTTAATTTGTTTATTTAATTTGATATTAGTATATATATTTAATTAATAAATCATTGCTTGGTTTGATTTAAAATATATATATATTATTGCAAGGTGACTTACAAAGTATTTTTCTACATATCATAATTATTTCTTAAAGTTGGTTTTAAATTCATTTAAAGCTTGAAGTTATGTTTGCAATAGAATAATAAATTATTTAGACAAAATCTGAAATTTTGAATACATTAAATTTTATTTGTAAAACCGAAGGTTACATTTTTTTTATATTTAAGTTTCTGTTATAATTTTTAATGCATTAAATTTTATTTATAAAATTGAAAGTTACATTACTTTTGTCTTAAATATTTAAGTTTCTATTACAACTCTAAAATATTTATGATACTAAAGTTGTTATAACTTTTATTAATTTATTAGTTTAAAAAACTCTAAACGGTTTTATTTTGCTTTCGAATTTAAAATAATTATTTAATTTAATTATCAGTTCCATATATATTGTGTGAGATTTGTTAAAAATAGTTATTTAACTTAGTTAAAAACACAAAGAATTTCAAGAACAATAAGAGACAACCTAGGAGAAGGAGCTTTAAGAATAAGAATAATCAACATAATAGGTCTAAGAATTCTAAAGGCAAAGGGGATAGATCTGCTATGTTTGTGGAAGGTCTAATCATGTGGCAAAGGATTGTTTTTACAAAAGGACAGAAGCCTACAAACATAAGCCCAAGCAACATCATAGAGATCAAAAGGATCAAGTACATGTCTTGGAAGAAGAAAGTCCAAGTGAACCAAATGAACCTCTCATTAGAACTCAAGTGGAGGAAGTGTGACCCTAGGCAATAATACTATCGCACAAGTACTTGGGATTGGAGATATTGAATTGAAGATGACCTTTGGAAAGACTTTAATTCTCAAATAAGTGCGTTATGTTCCTGAAGTGAGAAGAAATCTTGTTAGTGGGTCTTCTTTAGTTCAACAAGGATATAAAATTGTTTTAAAGTCCAATAGAATTGTAATCTCTAAAAATAATGTATTTGTGGGTAAAGGTTATGTTTGTGATGGTTTGTTTAAGTTGAATAATTTTTCAAGATCTAATAAAGTTTCCAAAGTTTTTAATATTGAAACTTCTAATATTTGGCATGGGAGACTTGGACATGTATCGTTAAAGAAAATCAAAATAATGATGGATCTTGACTTAGTGCCTAAAGCTATAATTGATTTTAAACATAAGTGTGAGATTTGTGTTCAAGTTAAACAACCTAGGAAGCCTTATAAGTCGATTGAGAGGACAACCCAAGTTTTAGAACTTATACATAGTGATGTTTGTGATTCTAATCGATCACCAGCTAGAGGAGGAAATAGATATTTTGTAACATTTATTGATGACTGTTCTAAGTATTGTTATGTATACTTGATTAAGACTAAGGATGAGGTATTTGATAAATTCGAAGTATACAAAAATGAGGTAGAAAATCAATTAGATAAAAGAATTAAGAAGCTTAGATCTGATAGAGGAGGTGAGTATACTTTAAGTACTTTAAGTGCTTTAAGTATTTTTTGTGAAGAAAATGGTATTATTCATGAGTTAACTCCACCTTACTCACCACAATCTAATGGGGTTGCTGAGAGAAAAAATAGAACTTTGATGGATATGGTGAATTCTATGTTATTAAGTTCTGATTTACCTAATAATTTATGGGGGGAAGCAGTATTATCTGCATGTTTTATATTGAATAGAATAATAATTAAGGATTTAGAGAAAACTCCTTATGAAATTTGGAAAAGAAGAGTTCCTAATCTTAAAATCCTTAAAGTGTGGGGGTGCTTAGCTAAGGTTGGTATAGCCTAAAAGAAAAAAAATAGGACCACAAACAATAGATACAGTTTTTATTGGATACGCCCAAAATAGTAGTGCAAATATGATTCTAAGAATGAGAATAAAAAAGGCTTCTAATGGTATTACTGTAGATTAAAAAAAAATTCTAGCGAGAAAATGTTAAAAAAGTTTGGATACTTTGATTTTAAGTCGGTATCTACTCCTTATGATTCTAAGATTAAGTTAAAGAAGAATCAAGGGGAACCAATGTCTCAATTAAGGTACTCTCAAATTATAAGATCTTTGTTATACATAGCAAATAAAAATAGGCCTGATATATCATATGCAGTGGGTAGACTTAGTAGATATACTCATAATCCTAGTGAAGAGCATTGGCTTGCTTTAAAAAGAGTGTGTAAATATCTTAAAAGAACACCTAATTACTCTTTATGCTATAAAGGATTTCCAAATGTTATCGAAGGATATAGTGATGCTAATTGGATTATAGACAATATAGATGTTAAATCCACAACTGGTTATATGTTTCTTGTAGGAGGAGCAGCTATATCTTGGAGTTCAAAGAAACAAACCTTGATTTCTAGAAGTACTATGGAGTCTGAACTCATAGCTTTAGACACTACTCGTAAAAAAGCTGAATGGATCAAGAGTCTTTTCATAGAAATGCCTCTGGTGGTTAGGAATATATCATCTATTCCTATACATTGTGATTGTAAAGCAGTTACAGATTTGGTGAAGCAAACTCACACCAACAAAAAGATGAGCAGACATATAAGAGTAAGATACAAGTCTGTGAGAAGTCTTTTAGGCAATTCTGTTGTAACTTTAGAGTTTATTAAGTCTAAGTTAAATATTGCTGATCAGTTAACTAAAGGGCTTTCCTTGAAAGCCACTAAAGAATTGTCTACGGGGATGGGCCTAAGCTCATAAAGGAGTCACATAGGGAGGTAACCAACCTCTATGATTGGAGATCCCATGAAGGAGGTTCAATGGGTAGAAACAATCCATCTTGCGTGACTTATTAAGCACTACTATTACGGAGATATCTTTGAGAAGATATACTCTAGTTCATCCCTAAGGCAAAAGTGTTTTATATGTGATATTAAGGAAAGATATATTTACCTTGAATAAGTCCAAAGTAAGCATTTTTTTGGAAGGTATAGGTCACATATACCTTTGGAGGATTTACCTAAGTGAGAGTCATCGTGAGGTCGCGACTGTAAAGATTGAGTTGTCTTTTAAGAACTCTCACGAGAATCAAGATTGAACGCATGGCCTTTAATAGCATTAACCCGCAAAAACCAAGTCTTTGTCGGTATTATTCGTGTGATAGCTTGAAGTTTGATAAAGGAACCGAGTTCAAGACATAGTTCACTCAGGTACCTCAAATAGATGCTATCAACACTAAGTTTAGATTCAAGCTCGAAAGGCACCTACATTGATTGCATAATATAAGGTTGCAAAATTAATTTTTAAATTTCAAACCTTTTTGTGGGGGATTGTTGGAATAAAAAAGGTTTTAAATTTTATGAGTTATAAAACCTAATTGTGCATGAGTTACAAAATTCATTACATAAATTACAAAATTGGATTTCATTTGTAGGTTACATAATTTTTATGCACATTATATTATAGAAGTTACACTATTAATCATATAGGTTACAATATCTAGGTACACTAGTATATAAGGAGGTCTTCAATTTTTAGAGATTAATCATTAAAACCATCACTCCCCCATTTTCAATTCCAAAATTCTATAATTTTATAACTATGACTTGTAAGACTGGTTCATATTCTTCCGGTGATCGTGCTCATCGAGGAAAGTAACTGAGAACTATTGTGTTGTATCTTAGAACCCTTAAGGACCGTTTTTTACCCGTACGAAAGGGAAGACTCTTTGACTTTAGGACAATATTTTACGTGTGCCTTTCATAGCACATACCAAATTTTTTTAACTTGTTTTTATAATTTTTATATTTATTATTTATTTTGTTATTTATTTATTTATTTATTTAATATATTTAAAATAATATTGATTGAGCATGTTTTATCTTATGGATTAATAATATTTTTCTGACATCTTCATCGTCCATAACATCTCTAGTGAGGTACAACCCGTTGCTTCTAACCATTAGCACTCACTTTTCCACTTTTTTCTTTTACTGTTTCTCTTTCTTCTCCGAGCCTCAAGCAAATTATCAGTCTAAAATCTCTTCAAATGGCTCATCATTATTAGATGATTCGAAAGACTTCAAATAGAGATACAAATCTCGGCAACCATTGTCCTTGTCTGTCGCAGTCAACAGCGGCAAATCAACCACCACCACCGAGCTCGTCATCCACCTATCTACTCATCTCGCTGTAATCTCCACCATTACTGACCACATCATCCATCGATCTGCACGTCACTGTAATCTCTACCGCCATCGCAGTTATCAAAGACATCCACAACATGCCAATAACCACCATTATCTGATTTCACAACAACCAACAAAATCCATTTAGAGCCTCATTCAAGAATAGAAGAGTCATGAATTTAATTTCGGGTTGGGAGACGATATGAGGGTCTGACAACGAGTGAAGGGAAGGAATGAAGAATAAGAGGGAAGAAAACAGGACGGAAAAAGAAAATATAAAAATGGAAAAAGACGCAAAGGAAAATTATTAATTATAATTTTATTATAAAACATAAATTATTTGGCTACCGCTTGCCACCGTTTCCACTTTTACAATTCCAACAAAAACAAAAAAAAAATCATAATATTTTCATTTAATGTTTTGTGGGTAATTTTGTTATTTAGAAAAATATTCTTGGACAAAATGGGAATAAAGGTATTTAAAAGTCTTACTTTTTATCTTAAATTATAAAATATTGAAAAACCGATGGACATGTCAGGATGTTAACGGCAAATTAGTAATTGCATTGAATGACATGAGATTTATGTTGCTTTAACGGAATTGGAGGTAACGGCAAGAGGTTTGCTGCAGGTTTTTGAAAAGGTCCAGTACTATGCCATTTTCAGCCTAATAATGTGGGGCCCCTTTAAAATTCCCCATTATTATATTATGTGTGAAATACCAGCCAAAAAGGTTCCTTGATTTGATGGCTGAAAGCGCTCCATCACGTTGGTCACCCAGGCATGCCTCTCCTTGTACACAACAAATTTTGTAATTAATGTGGGCTGGGTTAAATAAAAAAAAGAATTGGGCGGAGTACGAAAAATGAAGTAGGTTGGAGGAACAAATCTTAGGGAAAAATTGACAAAATAGATAAAATAAAAAATTTAGATCTACCTTAAAAAATTTTGATTATATAGATACTTTCTTCATAAAATCATTAAAATATTCTTTAAAATTTAATTTATACCGAAATTTTTTATTTCCTTCTTCTCTTCACTTACCTCTTTTATTTCTATAACCGTATAATACTTTTATAACCGTCTATTATTATTCAGCCTTTAATAATCCTCGATATCGTCTGAAATACAGCAAGAGGAATGACGAACGACCATCCTTTAAGGATAGAAGCAAAAGAACGCACAGAGAAGCAAGAGCATTCAGTTCGGGTAAGTTACTTCGTCGGTTTTTTCCTTTTTTTTTTTTTTTTGCTTGTTTTCTTGATCATTTGAAGTGATATTTGCCTTTTGAAGAATAAAAATGACGTTTAGATTAGGCATAATCTGAAGGAATAGAGTTGTATATATGAAATTTACATATTTAAATTAATTAGGGATTTGGGTTAGATTTTAGAGATTTTGAATTTGGTATTTGAGTTTCGGATCAATTTTTGTACTTATTATGTGTTTGTGAGGCTAAATGAAATGTTATTTGATTCATTTTTTAGTTTGATGTGTGTAAAAATGGTAAAAACCAACGTGTTTCGTCGCGACGAAGATGATGGCCAGTGTCGGTCTTTACTCGACACTCGACATAACGTGTCAAATCTTATCAGATGCACGAATCGACACTCACCATCAGGGTATTTTTAAAGACATCAAGTGTCAGTTTCGGTAAACCGATATCTTGATGTTTCGAAACCATGTGTCTAACATCGACATCATTGTAATTGGGAATATCAAGTGTCAATTTTATATAAAATGCCCTAGTGGCGAGTGTCGATTAAAGCATCCGACAGGACTCAACACATTTCTTCGATGACCTATTTTCTCTTTCATTGAGTATCAATTTCATGTAAACAGACATATAGTGCACCAAAACCATGTCTCCGACACTCGACGACATGTAATTATGGTGTCGAGTGTCGGTTTCATGGGCTTCGGATGTTGTTGTCGATTAACGTGAAACCGACAATTGATGAAAGTGAAAACACTTGCGTCAAGTGTCGGATGTTCGACATAACGTATTTTGATTGTAGGAATCCGATAGAAGTTTCTTCAGGCACTCGATGGATTTCATCGAGCGTCGGTTTATCAATTCGAGCTATATCGAGCAGGTCGTGTTCCGTCGAGTTGTGTCGAGTGTTATGATAGATTGTTTGTTTTAGCCTTTTTTTTTTTACCTTTTTTCATAATATTTAACTATAACGTACCTTTCTTTTGCAGGTTGAAGCAAATGGCAAATGAATTTGGACTCTCCTTCACCTCTGAAGACTCCGTATGATGAGCACTATCATGTCATTATCACAAACTTAACAAGTTTGGATTGTATAGAATGGATTCGTGCAAAATTGAATGAGAGGCAACAAAACATGTTTCGTAATACATGTTTTGGGTTTCTCTTAGACATTCAGGAGTTGTCCTTTCCATACCAGTTGGTGCACAATGTGCTTCAGTGGGAGGTTAACACAGTAGGATACAATGAAGAGATGTGGTTCTTTATTGAAGGTAAAGATATGGTGTTTAAAGTACAACGTAGTTAAGTAATTTAATTTTTTAGCATTTGATGGTTGTAGTTTTGTTTTTTTTACCATTAATGACATCTTATGTCATTTTTTTCCTTCTTTCTATGAAGGCTGATTCGTTTTTCTGCCCACGAGTTCGGTTTAATCATTGGTTTGAGATTTGCTACCCTAGTGCCATCAATACCGAATGTCTTGAATCTGTGCATTTATTAGATACGTACTTTGGGGGCGAGGACATGTAGCTCAGGCATTTCTATCCGAGACTTCGGGCATTAAACGTGTCAGCTATGCCAGACGAGGATGTTGTAAAGTTGGCATTGTATTACGTGCACGAGCGATTTTTCATGGGACGAGATCGACGTCGATATATCTCCTGTAAGTGGTTGAAAAGCAAATTGAACATCTAAACTCATGTTATGCTTACGAAGATCGCAACCCATTTCAGTACTAATGCAGTCAACCAACTCATTATAGGTAGTACACCTACGAATTATTAATGGTTTGGCCCTCCCACCGGTGTACAAAGAACTACCATTCTTCTGCATAATCCAAGAACCATTGTATAGAATAAGTATGCGTAAAGTTTTCATATCCTGCATGATAGAGACATATCATATAAGGTCCGTGGACAAAAAATTATTAAGAAATTGCTTAAATAGGTCACAAAAATGATAATTCTGCCCAAACGCTCGACATATCGTGACGAAGGCGCTCGACACCCGACACACTAACACGACACACAAACTCAACAAAATACACATTCGACATTCGACATTCCACTCGACGTACTAACTTGACACTTGACCGTAGACTCGATACAATCTCTCAACACTTGATGTGACCCCTCGACATGTCGAGAGTCAGTTTTATATATCCAACACATCGAGCGATGTCGCTCGACAAATCGTGTCTTCTTCTCTGTCGACTGCGATACCTGATTTTCTCAACGATTTGTAATTTTCAACAAATTTTATCGAAAATCACACTATCTCTTAGCTTAGTTCACATACATATCCTTTCTTTAAGCTATATAATTGGTTGACGGCTACGAGAATAAGAAATAATGAAAACATGACAACTTACTTCAACATTATTGCGCCATTGAGAGAGAGATTACGGAGAGTTTGTCTTACCTTGTTGTTCAACTTCAACTCTAATATTAAACAAGGAGATGAAATGAGACAAAGTTGTTGAAGAGTGTTTTAAACAGTGAAGGAATGAGTGACGATGCTTCTTTCTTCTTTCTTTTCAATAATGAATTTCAATGGGCATTTTTGATCATTTAACAAAGAAAGTGTCTATACAATCAAAATTTTTCAGGACAGGTCTATATTTCACTAAAGACCCCTAAATTTGTCTATTTTTTTAATTTTTTCAAATCTAAATGACTGCACAGTAATATGCGGGCTAGGGTTTACCTCGGCCGGTCAAATGCGGATTTACCTAGGCCCAATTTTTACTCCAAGGGAATTTTTTTTAAAAAAAGTTTGAATAATGAGTGGTACTATTTACAACAAACTCTATTTTTAAAAGAATTTTTAATTACAAATCTTCCTTATATTAAACTTCCTAGACAACTAATACAAAATGATGAAATTTTGCCTTTAATTTTTTTCTGTAAAATTAAAACCCTAATTTGTATATGCAATTTCTAATTCAAAACTTAATTTTATATAATTTAAATATTTTCCTAAATAAATGACCAATAAAATTATTAGCAACATTTTTGGAAAGTTGAAACCCTTTGCAATTTATCAAGTTTGGAATCTCTTCTCAGTTCTTATACACATAACTTTAACATCAAATTCAAAAAATGAAAGTTCAAATCTTTTGTGGTAAAAATAGCATCTGAATTTGATTAAATATATGAAGAAATAAAATAAAGAAAATGACATAACGTATTTATAAGAGGAGGAATTCATTAAAAAATTAATATATTTTACTAATATTCTTCTCTTCTTTTATAGTTTATTTAGTTTTCTCATAGTTTTGTACCTTTTTCAAAGAAGGATTCTCGAAGTTGGAGGATATCATGGTCATGATTGATGAAAATGGTAGGGTGTTTGTGTTAAAATAATTAATAGAGTAAGGTTATTTATAGGATTTAATGGGATATGATAAAAAAATCATATTTTTTTTTTAAAAAAATTTTAAATGGGTTTTTCTTTTAGTTCAATTGTTGTGGGATGCAAATGGCACCACTCTTGATTCAATTTAAACTTTTGATGAATTAAAGTACAATTATTTTATTTGAATCCCACCTAGACCTTATCTAAACCTTTTTCAGTATAATTTAAAGTAATGGAACCAAAAAGTAATTCCATCAAGTGTAATTTTTTATTAATAAAATCAATTCAATTATTATTGAAGTTGGTCAGAGACAGAGAATTGGCTGTTACACTTGGTAGAAAATTATAAACTTTCGTATACTTATTGGTAATGTACAAATATTTCGTAGAATTATTAATATAAATTATTTAGCATCAATTTATAGTTTAAAAAGATTTATATTATTATATATAGTCATTATCGAAAAACCTAGTTGAAGAAGAAATTTATTTCAATGACTCTCACTGCAATCATTTTTATTATACAAATTACAAATTTAAATAGTTAATGTATTAAGGCACAAACCCATAATTTTTCTTCTTGTTATTATTATTTTGTAATATCTAACCAATAATATAGTTGGAATTTTATTGTAAAAGTCAACAAAGCTTATATGAGAAGGAGGAAAAAAAACTATTAAATAAAAAAATGATGAAAATAAAATCCAATAATGTAAAGAGTATACTCCAGGTGCATTGAATCGTTAATAATTAACGAATGGAATCTTCATTTTACGATTCTTGCTCACCATCTTCCAATGAAATTGTAGATAAGAAGAACATAATTTAGGAAAATTTCCAACACCCCTCAAATTTTGTTAAATTTTGTTTATATTTAATAACCGCCACAGGTTTTAGAATCCAACATCAACTCCTAACAGCCAATGATATACATTATTGGCCACTCAAAAATTTCCCTCACGACAGCAGAAAATGACATTTATAATTTTTTTTCAACATAAGAATTATTCACTATTTTAATCATAAATTTTCGAAATATATTTAAAATAAAATAACTTTAATGATCTTTAAAAGATAAAAGAAAATTACTTATTTGACCCAAAAGGGCCTCAAAAGTGTCTTCCAATAGATTAAGCTAAAACTTTTTCTGTTAAATATATTGAATATTTAGCATATAAATAATTGAATTTAGAGAGGCTACGAATTGTGAGTTGTTCTTTCCTTCAATAAGTGTGTGTATATTATATTTATATAAAGACTTATAATCCTTAGCATAAATAAGAAAATCCACCTTATAAAAAGAAGTAAATTTTAAATTTGAACTTCTTTGTGTTTTTATGTATATTTCTTATATTAATTATAATTAAGGACCAATCTTAAGAAGTTTAAAGTAGTCAAAGTAATTTATTATTATTAAGAAAACATTTCTTAAAATAGTAAAATCACATTTATTACTTACCATATTAAGTTTCTTATAGTCTCAAATGGATAATTCAATTTTTTTAATTAATTGTAAATTTTTGAAACGTGTTGATATAAAATGCGTATTTTTTACAAACAAAAATGCATAACATAATCATGGCTAAACTTCTCTTGGCACAAAAGCAATTATATAAAAACTAAAGAAAAATATCTTAAAAAATCAAACAACTTACAATACTGTAGGGCTTATCTCCGACTCTTAAAAGCTGAAAATAATAAATATTTAATAAGTAACAACATAAATTAAAATCGTTATAAATAACATATAATTATCCATTAATAATATTATGTCATCTTTGGTTATATGATTTGGTTGGATAAAATAGTTATTTATTTATCATAAGACTTTCGATGACATAAAATATCTTAATAAATGTGTTAGTAATTGAATTTTAGTTTTATAAATAATATGATAATATTTTTTTTTAACCATCTAGTTTGAATTCCTTGACATGAACGTTAAAATTAAAAAAAAAAACTTAAATCTTGAATATTTAAATATTATAGAGGTAAAACCATATTCATATAACTTGATTTAATTTCAATATAGATTGGTCTTATTTTATTTGTTAAAGTTTTTTAAATTTTTTTAATAATGTTAGTCTTAAAAATTTTATATACGAATTTTAACATACAAACTAATGTGTTATAAGGTGATTAAAGAAGTAAATATAAAAAATCAATTTATTTAATAAAAAGTAATGATGTATAAATATACAAATGACGTTACATTGATTTGAATACAATATTTACAATAAAAATAATATTTTTTTATTTTTATCCCGTTAAAATCGCGTCATATGAACGAGGTTGTATGAATTTATTTCTTGTAGGGATAATTCTAATTTGTCCCTTGAGGTTAGGCTTAAAAAAAATTGAGGACTTCAGTTTTCTGAAATCTAAGATTGCCCCCTGAGGTTACTGTAGTACCGTTAGATTTAACGGAAAATGTATTAAACCGTTAGATTTAACGGAAAATGCATTAAATAATAACTTAATGTTAATATTAGATTTAACAAAAAATATATTAAATAATAATGTAACGCTAATAAGCAGTAAAATAGACTATAATACACTTTTCTAAATGGTTTGTAAAGCGTTAAGTTACTATTTAATACATTTTCCGTTAAATCTAACGGTGCTACAGTAACCTCAGGGGGCAAATTAGGTTTTAGAAAATTGAGGTCCTCAGTTTTCTTTACATCTAATCTCAGGGGGTAAATTAGAATTATCCCTTTCTTTTAAGTTTGTTATATATAAAATATACTCTAAATATTATTTTATTATATATATAGATGTTTTTATAAAAGGAAAAACTCAGGTGTACCGTGTACATCTTGGTAGGTGATGGATCCTAGGGTGTAGATCCGATCCACGGACTCGTCAGACGATTCTTGGAATGGGAAATTATGGAAATCCGAAAACGAACACGCAAACACGGCTGCTGTGGCAGCTGTGTGGGAGAGAGGGAGTGGGATGAAGAGCACGTGTAAAGCGCGTGGTAAGCAAAACTACAAGCCAAAGGCAGTAGTGATCGTGTCATTGAAGTCCCCAAATCAAACATAATAAAGAATCTCCCTTCCCTTCCCCTCCCCTCTCTCTCTCTCTCTCTTTCTCTCTCTCGCACTCACTCAGCACGCTCTCGCCTTTCTCAAACTCAAAACTGTACGGACGCTGCAACTTCTTTTCATTTTTATTTGTTTCATCATAACTAATTGTCGTAACTAACATTTCCTTTTTTTCTCTATTAATCGCTGCTCATAATTTGATCTCCTCTCCATTATTGCCTTTCTTATTTTTTCAAATCCATTTCGCATTATTATATTATTATTTTTAATATATATATATAGAGTTTGAATTTGGAACTCCGATCATCCGTTTGGTTTCCGAGGAAATTGAACGGGAAGAGAAAGTAGAGTTGACCGTTGTAAGCTCTGTTTACCTTTTGGTACTGAGGAAAGCGTGACAAATGCGCTGTTTGCCTCGACTTAGTAGTGTTTTTCTTCGATGCCAAACACTTCCTTGCAGCTCCTTAGAGCTTAGATTCAATTTCTTCACGATCTTTTTATTCGATTTTAGCTGATCAAGTGATTTCATTGCATAAGATAGTTGTTTGTATAACTGGATTTTGTGATTTACTTGATATAGAATTCGAATTAGAATTATGTTTGTAATGGAATAATATGTTTGAATGGACTATATTAAAACGACGGCGTATTGTGATGGTTTATTTATGGTGATTGATTGGTTTGTTTGTGGTTTCAGTTAGAAATGGGGGTATACCTGAGCACCCCCAAGACGGAGAAGTTCTCCGAGGACGGTGAAAATGAAACTCTCCGATATGGATTGTCGTCCATGCAGGGGTGGCGTGCCACCATGGAAGACGCTGTGAGTGCTTCCTCTGTACTCTTGATATTCTGCTTGAGTAATGTTCTGCAATACTGGTAAATTTTGGTACTGGAGAGGAGAATGAAACTTTTAAAAGCTTAATTATAAAATAGGGACATTAGTTTTTATTGTTAGCAGTGTTTGACTTTTTTCGTAAACTTTAGTTTCTATGACATGGCTTTTTTTTTTTTTTTTTTGAAGTAATTGGGTTTCTTGATTAGGTTTTGAAACTATAATATTTGCTTGCTGTGTCTGTTTTATGGGGGGAATTGTTATACTAGTCCACAAATTTCGTCTCCAGTTAGTACCATTTCCAGCCATGCATCGCAATGTTGCTTAAAAACCGACCATGTGGAAAAACTGTTGAAAGTTTTGTAATGCATGGGAGCTTTTAGAACTACGAAAAGAAGCTTTGTTAGGTAAAAATAGCCCTTGTTAATTGCTAATTCAATTTAGGTATGCATCTTATACCAAACAAATTGGAAGAACCAGGCCTGATACTGCAATAATGTCTTATTATAAATAGAAACACATTAAATGTTGGTTCGTACTTCGTTTCTACTAATAATGCTCAATAATGTAATATTTTCTACCATCATTTAGTCCAGAATAAAATTCCGTTCAAAATTTACATGTTAGTCTAGAGGTAGCAATTTCCAGGCTGAATTTAGACAAGTCATGAACGTGGGAAGATGATGAGGATATATTCAAGTCCTCTGTCTTGAAGAACACGTGGAGGAAAAATCTTTGGAGCTAATTGTCGTTATACTGGTTTGATAATAGAGTCTGATTCACACTCAAATAGCCAGTAAACACAATAATTCAGGTTGACCCGAATCAATCTCAATTTATGAACACCCTGTTCTTAAAAGATGTTAATTAACAAAATGCCCTTAATACTAAAACTTTTGTCAAACTATTTAACCAATGGACTATCACATTAAGTGGGTTGGATTCTTTTTTTTTTTTTTGGGGCTCCAATTGTACTACACTGAAAATGTCCTGCCAACATCATTTTTTGGTTGCTATTCATGGGAAAATGGATGTAAGACTCTTTGAACCACAACAAGAATAATAGTAATATTTGTAATTTAAAAAAAATCTCGTTGCAGTGGTTATAATTAAATATATTACTTATTTGAATTTCAGTGGAGACAAATTTATGTCTCTTTTATGTTTAAATATGTCCTAGTATTTACTGTTGTGTCTTCATGGAATTTGATAAGTGTGTGGATCTTTTAAATTTAAATGCATCTTTACTATTTAGGATTTATCTGGTGTGCTTATCTGATCTTTGGAGGACAAATAACGAAAATGCAGCTCTATTTTTCTGTTTATAACTGCATTTTGATTATTTATTCTAAGCTCATGAGCATTTTACGTGCGGCATGCAGCTTTTCTTGATTTGACGACTCCACATCTGTCTTTGGCGTTTATGACGGCCATGGAGGTCAATATATGACTTCTGCAATTTCTGTATATAGTTACACTTTTTTCATATATTTAATTATTAGTTAGTTAGGACTTCTTGCCATTTTACATGGTATTTACGGTCTTATAAAAGGGTCAGCGTGATATTTGGTCCCTTTGGAATATATGAAGCTTATTCTCAAATCCTTAGAGGACATTTATTCAGTAAAATTCCATTCATCTTTCTATTAACAATGGATAAACAAGTTTTAATAATTCACTTAAGCAGAACTTAATTTTTGGTGACATTGTCAGCTAAGTGGTGGCTTGAATTGTTTGGATTTGTTGATAAATTTAATAAGATGTTGCTTATTGCAGTTGTACTTTATCCAAGATTCAAAATAAGGTGCTTTGAATTTACTTGGAATAGTTTTTGGAGTGCTGCTAAGACAGGGGAAATGATAATGGGTCTTAAAACATTGTCGTTGAAGCTATATGACATTTATAAGCTTTATGTATATGTCTCTTCAAAAGTGGTAAGAACTTAAGTCTCAAAGCCCCCTGTTAGTCATATTCCAACCACAATAGTAAGTGATGAAGTTCAAGTGGTTGTAAAGCGATGGATAGATCTAGTAGTAAAGTTTATGGATAATGTAACCAAGTCAGGAACAGCAAATGAGGTGGATACTTATTAGAACAATGCCAATTTGGTGGGACAGAATGAGGATTTTGATATTTGGGTTGGTGGAAACTAAATGAAGGCAACTTTCCTGTGTTATCACGTGTAGTTAGGGATGTTCTTACTATTCCGGTCTCCATTGTTGCTTCTGAGTCAGCATTGAGTACTAGAAGGCGAGTTCTTGACCAATTTAGGATTTCATTAACTCCTAAAACAGTCAAATCCTTAGTATACTCTTTGAATTAGACAACCTCTATATTGATTGATGAAGTTTTCCCTGTGATAGAGATAATAAAATATGTTGTTGGGGATTTTGTGGGTTTTGTACATCAATTGAGACAGGTAGTCATGTATTTTGGTTATTAAATTGAAAATATTGTTTCTAATTTATACTACATTGTATGGAATTAAATCTTTGACTAACTATATCGTTTTGGTTTGTACTTGTTTATCATTGATGTAGATGTTTTGAAATCAACCATAATAGCAGTTGAGTGTTTAGGCCTTGATTGATGAGTGCCAATTCCATTGGTAATGACAAATTTCGGTACCTTATCAGTATATTTTATAGTAAAGTCTTCTTAAGTTTTTATTGGGTTGGTAAATTTAACTTTTACTAGTGTTTTTGACAATTTGATGGCCTTGTTGAATATTGATTATTATGTTTTCAATTTTTGTTATTTGAAGTTCGTGGAAATTTGAAAAAAGTGGCTTTATGCTTTTTCAATCCAAGTTGGTGGAATCTCAAGTATCAGTTGGGTGGAGACTATGTTATGCTTTCTTGGAAAGTTGAATTGTTGTAATTTGTATAATTAATAAGTGTTGTACTTTGGACTCTATAATTATGTGTTTTACTTTGGACTTTAAACTTATGTGTTGTACTTCAGACTTTATATTTTAGAGTTTTAGACTCTAAAAATATGTGTTATAGATTTTGATTTTGAGTAACTTTCAAATGAAATGAAATTGTTTTGGTAGTTAAAGGGTGGGTGTATATTAGGTTGTGAGTGCTCTTAGCTTTGCTTAGCCTAGATGGGAGATATTGGGTGGGTTATAATGTTTTAGGTTTGGTTGTTTTTAATTGAATTTCATCCTTGTTTGACAATTTTGATATATATAAATATTCTAGTATTTAAATTTTGAAGTTCTGATAAATGTTCAACTATATCTTCGGCCAAAAAGTTTTAAATTTTTAAAATGGGCCTTGTTTTGGATATAATATAGTTTAATTTTATAAATAGGTCTTGTTTTAGATATAATAGTCTAATTTTGTAAGTGGACTTTCTTTTGTATATAATATAGTCTAATTTTGTAAATGTTATAAAACAATTAAAAAAAAACTGTATAATTGGGTTTAGACCAACCTTAGTGATCCGATCTGATAAATGGTTTACATGTTGAATTACATCTTGAAAAAATCTAATTATAGGATCAATATCTCTAACCTCATTATGCATTGGTTTGAGTCGGGTTAGACCAAATCCTTCGATTTGTGTGCTACCCAGGAGCCTCACAGGAAGCTTGGAAGTCAACAAAGAGGAAGACAAAATTTCAATATATATATTTTTCACGGAAAGAGGTCGGAACCTCACATGTAGCGTCAAAGTCGAGTCAGTCGACCAAGTTTCACTGATGTAATTTCAACCTTTTTTATTTTAATGTTAAACAGAAAAAGGCGAGGAAGCTTGGACGCCAACCACTGGAAGGCCATATAATCATATAAAACTAACTTTACATTTTTTAACAATGCGTCAGAAGGAAGAAAAACGAGTCTACAGAGCAAACCAGTGCCTGCGAGTCAGAGAAAAATTCCAGGAAAGTCCAATAGAAACCTCATCTCTTTATATAAGCCAAATCTTGCATTAGTCCACCCCAACTACGACATCTTGATCTCTGATTTTGCCACTCACAACTTAATTCGCAGTTTTTCCCTATGGCTTCATCTTCTTTTTTCCCTAAAATAAAATTGATGTCTTCCTAAGTTTCAGAGGTGAGGATACCCGTCTAAACTTTACTAGCCATCTCCATGCTGCTTTGACAAAAGCTATTAATGCCTTCATTGATACCGATGGACTGCGTAAGATAGGAGATGAAATCTCATCTGGGCTTTGGCAAGCAATTGAAGGGTCCAAGATTTCAGTCATTATTTTCTCAGAGAATTATGCTTCTTCCCGATGGCTCTTGGAGGAAGTTGCAAATATTATGCAATGCAAACGTGAGTTTGGCCAAATAGTTGTGCTTTCTACCACATCAACCCATCTGGGGTACGGAAGCAGACCGGAAGTTTTAAGAATGCTTTTGTTAAGCATGATGAACGTTTTGCGCTAGAAAGAGTGCATATGTGGAGAGCTGTTTTGACTGAAGCAGCTAGTCTATCTGGATATCAGTTAACGGGGTAATCAAACGGAACCCTTTACTATTATATTTAGCAATATATCTATACTTGCTTAATTACTTTGCTTCCTTGGTGAAATTAAGTTTAACTTGCTATTTTTGTTCTTCACATCTGCTAGGCCTGAATCTGAACTTGTTGAAGAAATTGTTGGAGATATTTTCAAGAAATTGATTGACATTTCTCTCCTACATGGTGATTCTTATGACCTAGCAGGAATAGATACACAGATTAAGCAAATCTATTCTTTATTGGCAGACTCTAGTATTGTAGGAATTTGGGGAATGGTTGGTATAGATAAAACTACCATTGCTAGAGCTCTTTTCACACGAATTTATACGCAGTTTGATGTTCGTTGTTTTATTTCAAATGTTAGGGAAGAACTACAGCGTCCTAACGGATTAGATCATTCAAGGAGAAGATTTTCTCTACAATATTAGGTCGGGAAGGAAATTATGCCATTCACACTTCTAATGCTATACCTCAATTCGTTAAAGAGATCCTTCAACGCAAAAAATTCTTAGTTGTTTTTGACGATGTGAATGATTATAAACACTTGCAAGTTTTAATTAGAGATCTTGAACCATTGAATACAAGAAATAGATCATTATAACTACTAGAGCATCATCAATTAACTTGATTTTATTTCTTAATTTTCCAAATATATAATAAGAACTGAACCATACAAATTTCATTTCACTTGCTATAAATAAATTCTTCTATATATAATTAGGGTGGGAAACTACTCAGTCTAAATATCTTGAATTATATTAGCATTGTTGATCGTAGGACATGTGGCGCGAGCCTAAATTTTCGAAAGTAGAATTAAAAAGTTTGAACAATATTATGTTTTGGAGCTAAATTATCTATCTGTCATGTGTATTGTGTAACGAGGCTTGTCACTTCTGTATAGGTTTCTTTGGTGTTGATGTTTAGAACCATCAACCTTGCCCTAGAGGTCCCATCAGCTGCATTTGACCAACTTTCATCTCAAAATAAGCCTCAATATGCACTATATGCTCTGTTCATTTCATGTACAGCCATGGTTTTCTCCATTGTTGAGCCGGTTTGGAAAGCACGAAAGGCAGAGGTTTGGTTTTATCATGGACGCACCCACCAACCTTATTTTGGAACATCCGAGGACAATGTTGGACTGCTTTGTCCTCTCTGTCAGTGTATTGCTACAGCAATCAGTTATACACATACTAGTAAACCTATTCAAATATCAGTTTGGCCTATTATTTATGCTTTTTGCCAGTTTTGTTCTGAAATTGTGCAGAATCAACGGAAAAAAGATGCCAAAGTGAGAAGAGCCAAAGTGTGAACACAGTCCTGATGTTCCTAGGAATTGTCAATTTTATTTATTTTGTTGTGGATTACAAATGCAAAACTGTGTCCTGTATTAACAATGTTGAGTTGTTTTTACGATCTTCAATTAATTGATTGACAATTGAATTTATTTGCACTAAAAAATTTCCTCTTCTTCACATTCATTATTCTAGATACATCTCGTTTCAGGATTTCGGAACTTCAGTTTTTATCCGTCGGATCTTGTAAGTAATCTGAACATCCACTTCTTTGTCAAGGGTAGAGATATATTGACATTTGAGTTTGTTAATGTGATTCTGTCTTGTATTGTTAACTCTCCGGTGCCTGGATAACTTCTTTGTTAAATTTTATGTGTCTTTTGATATCATTATCACTCTATTCCTGTTTCCTAATGATGTAAATTTAATAGGTCTATTTTGAGGACAACAAGCAGATGGAAGGGAGTTCTTGTGTCATTAGAGATCTTGCTGGTTTTCAGTTTTGAGAAGAAATATTTTTTAACTGCTTGCAGTTTCTGACATTATTCATTACACTCTCTCTGGTATTAATGAAATGGCTGAGTGATTGTATTGATGATGGCTATTCGGTAATTCACAAACCACTCAACATGTTGGTCTTATTTTTCTTTTGGATGGCCAGAGTCGAATGTTACAACTAAGAGCAGAAGCAAGCAAAGTCACGGTCGCTGGTAAAGTGATCTTTTACGTTTTTTTCTCTTTGGTTTCTTTGGATTTGATGGTCTAAAGATTGATGTTCTTATATAGTGACATAAGTGTGCAGTATATGTGGTCAAATGCTCTTACAAGCATGATGGAAACATCTGCCAGTTTTCTCATCTAGAAGATAACTATATGTTGTTCCGGGGCTGTTGCCAAGCTCTCTGCTGTTTCATTTTCCAGAGTTGTAGGTTCTGAATTTAGACAAGGTATGAATTGAGATTGAGATGCATTAGTGATTATGCTTGAACTCAGATGTATGGAAAAAACTTATACGCGTTCGATAACATTTGAATTTTGCATGCTGGGTAACTTTAAAACTAAATTTATTGATGGAGAGAAGTATCTCCTATGGGACACTGAAACCGGAGCTGATGTCAATAGAGAATTTGTGCACATCCTTGTGGAACTTATCAGGTATATTAATAACTATAAGGAACTCAATGAAATTTAATAAAACTATTAAGAATTGATTGTGTAATATTATGATTATGGGTCTATAGAAAGTGTATCAAAAACATGATTTGAAACTAGCTAGTTCATATTGCAGTCAGTTATTGTTTAAACTTTTAATCTTGTGGTTAATGCTATTCTCTAGATGTGCAAGTTTGATCAAATTATGGATGTTAAGGTCCTTTCAGCTACTTTTACATGCATCTTGGACCCTGCACTTCTACATGGTGAAAAGCTTACCTTAAATTCCCTCTGCTATATGGACAGCAAAAGAGGCTTGTTTGTGAACACTTTAATTTCAAGTAAGGACTTTTAAATTGGCACTGCATATGAAACTCTCCCTAAGATGTCTCTGTGATGCAATGTAAGTCTAATGCATTTTATGTTCATCTGTTTTTCCAGAGGTCTGCACCTGAAATAAATCCAAGTTAAGAGATGGAATCAAGTTATCCAAGCAAGATAAATTAGGTTTCTTGAGGTCAGCTGGTTTTTATTTTCTTTAATTAGGATAATTTGATGTTAAAGCAAAGAAAAAGTTTTACAATCAGTGTGGTGTGGCTGAACTTTTAGCTTACGCTGGTATGCTAAGGCAATAGCATTTGAGTTATATTGTTCAGTTATACTAAGCAATGGATGCAATTGATACACAGTCTAATGCGTAGGGATGGCAATGGGGCGGGGCGGGTCCGGGGCGGCCGGTACCCAGCCCCGCCCCGTTCAAATTTTTTTTGCCCCGCCCCGCCCCATTGCCCCGTTGCGGGGCGGGGCGGGGCGGGGCAAAAAATTTTTGAACAAATTAGACCCGCCCCGCCCCGCCCCTAAACATTTATATTTTTGCAATTAACCCCCTATAATATTTTTATTTTTTGCAATCAACCCCCTATAACATTTACAACCTCTAATTTTTATCATATTATTTTACTTACTGTCAACCCTCTAATATATTCAAACGTGTTACAATCACCCCTAATATTATCATTTAAGTCCCAATAGTTTATTTTTTATCATATACACCCTTATACTGTGCGGGGCGGGGCGGGTCGAACGGGGCTAAGTGTTAGACCCGGACCCTGACCCGCCCCTACCGGGGCAGAATTCTTTTGCCCCAGGCCCGCCCCAAAACAGTTTTGGGGCGGGTCTTGCCCCGCCCCATTTGTCCGGGGCAAACCGGGGCCCCGGACCCGGCGGGGCAAATTGCCACCCCTACTAATGCGGGAGATACGCAAAAAGAGATTAAGGAATTATTGAAGAACTTGAGGGCTACAACTGTTTTAATGCCAAGATCATCAGGCTAATGAAAGTTTTAAAGTATACTTCATATCATGAGGTTTTTCCTAATATTGCAGCTATCTGTAATATTAGAGTTTTACAAGGTTGCACTGTTTGTAACTAGATTTCTGTCTACAGATTTTACTATCCTTAGAAATGCGAAAATGCTTGCTGTATCTAAAAATTGGAATGTCGTACTGCATAGAACCATTGAGAAAGGTTATCGAACCAAAATGAAGAAGCCTAAGGAAATGAAGGGGCTTGGCAGGGAACATGAACATCAGATCACTTATGGTTAACAAGAAAATTGTATGTGAGTGTTAGAAACCGACATATATTTGTATTATATAGGTGAGTGCTATAGACCGACATGTATTTGTTAATATTGGGCTTAGTCTGGCCCAGCCCAGTATTATATGTGAGTGTTAAAAACCGACATGTATTTGTTATTAGAAATATATAATACTGGGCTGATACCGACCCTTTGCTTGCATCAACCCAGTATTTTATATATATATATATATATAAATGAGACAGTGAGGGAGCAAAATATATTTTAAATATTATTTTGCTGTAAAATGATGAGAGATGAAATGGTTGGAACATGTTATGAGCCCTATTGCAAGCTTCAAAGTGTCAAACACATTGCAATACAATACAGATTTTAGGGTTATCCATCAGTTCCTTCCCAAGCAAGTAGCAAATAATCAACTCATTATATTTCCTCAACCATAAATGACGGGCAGAAATTTCAACTAAAGGGAAAAGTCAAGCACAAAATTGTATGAAAGAAGTTACACAAGCAACACGTTTCTCTGCCACAATCTAACCAGCAAAATAAGACAATCAAACCTCCAAATTACAACCTTCAACAATTTAACATAAATACCATTTTACACCATAGCAACTGCAAGAAATCGAAACTACTTTCAAGCTGAAAGAATTAAAGACCTCTCTTTATTTATGTTCTCCATTATATTCTCTATAGAGCCATGTTGACGGATGAGCTTTAAAGCAGTCTGTCCACCAATACCTGCATTGGGATATTTATAAAAGAGAAGGAAAAAAAAAGAGAGCTTGGATTATTATATTTTAAATCAATAATTCTCAAAAACAGAGAAGAACAGACTAACACTGATTCTAAATAAAATCCTGTGTACCTTGAATGCTATCACAATAATCACAACCCGAAAGTATACACAAGTCAGTAAATTGGTCCGTAGTAAGATTCAGTTTCTCCAAAATCTGAAAGAAAATCATCCTTAGAACAATGAAATAAACACTTAAGCAACCAAATCGTGTTCAATGTACCTTTGCCACTTCAAACTCCATGACAGGCACTTTTCTTGAGCTAGGATCCATCAAATGGTGAAGAAATCTGGGAGCGCCAAAAGTTAGTGAGTCCAAATCTTCAAAAGCCACTGCATAAACCTGAAACACAGCAGAAGTTTGGATCAAATTTATCAACAATCATTTGCCATGGATAGCTTTTGAGAACCAGTGGAAGGGTACAATTCATTTCTTAAAAGAAGCTGAATGTATAAATCTAACTTCTGAAATAAAGACATTGCAGAAGATGGAGTTAAGATATATGAAAAGAACAAAGTAAATGATGTCATTTGAAGATATTTTAAGAATGATCATATATAAGAAAGAAAGAATGATCATATATGAGAAAATGAGTACTTTTAAAAAGCTATGGAGTAAAAAATACACAAATTTAACATGCAATAGAAAGCTTAATCGTTTAGCCCTCTTTGAAACAACAGATCCATGTTTGTGTAGATGAAAAATTGAAACGATTAAAATAACAATCACAAGAAAGTAATATAAATAAATAAAATACCTCCACGGCTTCAGCCAAGTCTTCAATAGCATCTGCCCTCTTTGAGTAACTGTGTTACCAGCAGAATTGCTGTATTATTAACTATGACCCATAAGCTTGAATAATTTTCAAGGCAAGACAAAACAAGTGTATGATAACAGCAAAATTACCGTTTTGCTAGCTCGTGCTTTTTCAAATCTGGAGGCTTCCCATAAAAAACATAGACTGGCTTTATTCCATCTTCAAGAAGCCTAATTGTACAAGTAAACATACCTATTAAATGACTAGAAAAAAGTAGCCGACGCCAACATTCATTTACAAACGAAACTAAATAAAAACTACACAATAGAAAGATTAAGGAACAGAATGAAATGAACTAAATTGGTGTCAAAATTTGTAGCAATTACCTAGTAAATTAGCCTGTGAATATTAAAACAATTCAGCACTTAATAAGCGTCTCATATATGAGAAGAGGCAGAATGCTCAAGTGACAGAAGACAACTGTTGTGATGACAAAAAAAATGGCCATCAAAAAGCAAACAATCCCAATGTTTGTCAACTGCTCTGAAATGTTCATGTTCAAGTACTACCATCAGTGCAAATATTGATCTATGACAAGTCTATTTGCAACATAATACCACCAACAAACAAGACTTTCTTGGAAACATCTCCACCATAAACAATTTCTACAACATGACTTTTCTATTTTCCTACAGTTTCTCAATGACCAAATATGGAAATGATTGAAATGAAAGTTCTTACACAAGTCTCAATTAAATTAACAAAAACATAAAACACATGATTTAACTACTCACATTTCATTTGCTTATGGCAAAGGGAGATGAATACATACTTCATGAAGCAAATCCTTGCTGATCCCTTCCAAAAACAATTTGCATGCATCACTACCACTGCATAAGCTGAAAAATCTGTTATAGTAGCAAACAAAAGTTAAATGGTGCATAACCATGCAACTAAATACATAGAAACATCATATTAGAGCTATGAAATTATATCAAAAAGATGAAGGCAAAACTTACCAAGCTGGGTTGTTTAGAAAGTAACAAAATGATAAAAGATCAAGTTAATGAATGACAGATTCAACATATAAACATCAACTTTTGTTTGCTACTATGTCATAATCTTTCACCCATTGCCAAAAAAGAACATTATACATTAGACTTCATCAAGTTTTGATGTCCCAAAAACTATACAATTTAGGTCATTTAGCCACCAACTAACTTGCATGGATAACGCATTCCAAAACAATCCCAAAAACTACTCCACGAGGTATTTGTAATCAAAGCACACAAAAAAGGGTTGTTGACACTCTTTCTTGTTTTATGAGTTGTTGTCAGCAAGCTATATACAATTTCCAAAAAGTTACATACACAACTATCCACACACATGTTAACTCCTTCAATCTGCAAAATTAAAATGTCATGTTAGAAATATAAATTTAACACAAAACTTGGATGGAAATTCATCATAGTTTGAGGATTTGATGAACCTGATTTTGTAGCCTTCTTCTTTTCATGCCATTCTCTAACAATCTTGGATACAAGCCTAGCCCATTCTGATCTAACTTCATTTATCTCCTCCATTGTATAATGGTCCTTCTTGTTGTACTAACAACAAAACAAAAATATGTTAATAACAACGCACTAAAAACTTGAGAAACCCAAATTAGGATTGCTTACATTTTCACAGAGGATCTTGGGGTTTTGCATAATCTCTTTCATGTTTCTTAAAACATAATAACCACATTCCGTACTGCCAACTTGTCTTGGTTCTTACAAGTATACACAAAAAAGTGGCTTTGTAAGCAAAAAACTTTTCTGCACAAGACATTTTATAATCTCATATCAAAATCAATTAAATGTACCTTTACATTTGTCCATTCAAATGTGTACTTTTTATTTTTTCTCCTAGATGATGACTGCCACAGCAATAATCCTCTGGCAAAACATACAGTCACACATAAATATTGCAACTTAATTAAACATATGAATATGACATTAATAATCAACATTGAAGGCACTAAAACACATACTGGTTAATGACTTCCTTAACATCTTGCTTGGCTCCTTTTCCCATTGAATCAAGGAAAAAGATTGACAAAGAAGACATATCAATCACAATTAACGTCCAATGGTAACTATCATATCATGAAACTCTCACAAGTTAGAATCTCTAACGTAATTTATAATATGGTTATGAAATCAGATTGTACACAATTGAGTTTGGCAAGAAAACATACCCTGGGTTGTACGGAATTAAAATGTAGTTTCTGTTGTCAAGCCCTTTGATCTTGTTTGAGAAGGATTGAGAAATTTGAGGTCGTAGTTCTTTTTTGCTCAACTGATCAACAAGTATGGTTGATGGGTTGAGAAACCCAAATCTCACCCGGCTATTGTCACTCTGAAATTTTTGATAAAGGTAACTACAAGTCCAAGGGAAAAAAATAATATATGAGTTACAATCATGATTTATACAAATAGGCTTTAATAGAAATGTTAATGGACTGAATTGTACAAAAAAAATCATAACTTGCTATATATAGAAATGCAGTTTTGAGTGAGCTCTTTATAGTTAATCACAGCAAACATGTCTTCACGATTCAAGAAGGTGGATAAAGAGTACCCAAATAAGCCCTCATCAAATGCCACTATCACATATTCAGCAACTCCTACCGCAAGATTCACTAGGTCTTCAAAAACTTCTACAGCTTCAGGATTCTCAATTGCATGCTTTTCTGTGTTAAGCGATGTTAACTCTCTGTTGGTGGATTTTTGGGCTGGGACCTATATTGGAACAAAAGTTGTCATTGTTATTACATTGATTTATAAGCAAATTATTTTAAAGAAGGATTTGTCTCATAATTGTTTACCTCAGCTTGTAAAATAACAAGATCTGCAGGCCATTCCACATGTTCTCCCACTGCATCATATACTAAAGATATCTCTTGATCATCTTTAACTATGGGCAACCTGGCTGCTTTATCTGAAACTAATTCAATGACAACAACCCTTGTTGGTTTTCCTTCATCTTTGTCAATGATGGTTCCACTTGCAACAATGACTTTATTAGAGCCCACATATATGGCTAGGTCATAAGTTTGTTCCTGTAAAGTATGAAAATAATGAATGTCATCATTCCTAGCTTAAAAAAAAAATTGACTCATCAAAATATATAAGGAATTCCATGAATAAAGTTGCTACCAATTGATGTTGCTCTCCTGTGTTTTGCATATTGTTATTCTCCATGAAACCTTTCAATTTCATTGCTTTTGTCATTTTGTTGCCACTAACGACAGGTTTCCCAACAGTTGTTTTTTCTGGATCTATCACCTCCTCCAAATTTTTTAGGTTGTTGCCCACTTTGTCTGTCTTGTATTGCTTGGACATATCTTTAGTTTCATCCATGGTATTGCTCGATGCTACCAACTTGGTGACCGATATTTGAGCACGTAAGTCAGGTATAATGGCATCTCTCTCTTGTATCTGTCTCTGTAACTCCATTTTTTCTTTATCTACCCTATAATCAGATCCAACAGTGCTGAAATAAGAGGTTGTTGTGACAAATTTGCCTAAACCCCTCGCTCGACCAGCATGCTCTTTAGTGCCTAAAGCACGAAGTAGGATATCTTCACCCTCTGACATGTCTATGACACCAGATTCTGCTTGATCTTTCAGCCCATCCTATAAATGAAAAAAATTATATGATAAAATAATGGTAGCATAATCAGATCTGTAACAAAAATATTTTTTCAACAAATAAAATGATAGTACGACTTTTTCAACAAAAACAATCATTTATAATTTCTTTAGACCACTTTCTGCACTTGAGAACAATTGATTAATGAAAGTTCTCATTATTTTTAGAATGTTTTCCAAATATCTATTTTTTTCTATTTAATAAGGAAGTTTTGAAAAAACCTATGGACATGCAAAAATAAACTTAAAGTTTGTGAGAAGTTGACTAAAGTGGGTTTAGTGGATGAAATTGTGAGCAATATTTTAATAAGGACTAACTAATACAGATTCTTCAAATTATATATTTAGCTTTGTAATATTTACTTACAATTTGCTCAACAATAGGGGTAACATTGGGATGATAATCACCATTCTTCCTTTTTCGAGCTCTTTTCCACATTTCAGATCGGTCAATGGGCTTACTCCAATTTCCACTTTCCTTTCGCTGCATAAATAGTCAATGATAAAGCAATGTAATTGATCAATAAACCAGAGTAGCCTACGGAAAAAATAAAAAATGCATGTAAATGTAAGAAGGATTACCATTTCCTCTTCCACACGAATATAACTAGACCTTCCTGTTGTATGGTCATATTGGTTTGCCCTTCGTCTCTCCATTTGCTTCTTGCTATTCTCTTGCAAACCATGAATAGATTTTAAATTATATTAGATAATTGAATTCAAAGTACTATCAATTGTATTGTAATAAGGTTGATACAGTGCGATACCTTCCATTCTTTTGTCATACGTTGTCTCACAAATTCCCTCCAGTGCTCTTTTTTAATGCAACTATACCTTTTGGGTGGCTCAGCTAATGCTTTTGGATTGTCTAAGTTAGGACTGACCCAATTCTTTGTAAGATATGTCTTAAAGTTTTTCCATGCACTTCTAGCTTGTTGTAGCAACCGCTTCTTATATCGGATGTCAATATCATAATCTTTCTGCAATGAATTTAATAAGAATGTTAACAAAACAATGTATTCTTAGATAATTAACAAAAAGTATATAATATAAATGCATTCATATTGGAAAATGGTTGTCAAATATTTGTACCAGTATAGTTTGCCAAATTTTTTCTTTTATTTCCTAATCAACATATCTCCAACCACGAATTGAGATAGGAGTTGCATTTCTTGCCTCAACACCAATAGCAGAAACAAAGTTATTATGATTTGGTCCCACTACTTGGTCCCACTCATTAACCTGAATAGGAATTCTACCCTCCGTAGCACTTCTATTTCTTTTATTATTTGTGCAAATTCCTCTAGTTTTTCTTGAAGATGTAGCCTAACCACTGTCACTTTGTCCATCACCATTTTGTTCATCCATTACCACCTAGGTAAATGAAATAAATAAGTGTAATCAGAAAAAAGTTTAGAAATAAATAAGTGAAATTAGAAAAAAGTTTAAGAACTAAAGAGAAACGACATTAAGAGTAAAAAATATCTATTAGATCAAGAGGCACACATGAGTCCCATTTCTTTTTTCATTCATGCTAATTCTTCTGGTTTTTCTCGAATCTGTTGTTGCATGATCACTGTCACTTTGTCCATCACCATTTTGTTCATCCATTGCCTCCTAGGTAAATGAAAGAAATAAGTGAAATCAGTAAAAATTCAAGTACCAAAGAACAAAGACATTAACACGAAGCAATTGATTAAAGTAAGAGACATACAACATTCCCATTTCTTAAGGTTTTCTTTGAATCTGTTGTTGCACGTTTATTGTCACTTTGTCCATTACAGTTTTTAGAATCCTTTGCCATCTAGTTAAGTGTGAAAAAAAGGTGAATAAAAGAAATTATTAAGTACAAAACAAAAGGACAATAAGTTCAAGATACAAATAAGAGACATACACCACTCATATTTCTTTTTGTAGACCAGCTAAGTCCCCCAATTTTTCTAAAATCTGTTGTTGCATGTCCACCATCACTTTCTCTGTCATGTTTTTGGGAATCCATTGACACCTTGGTCAATGAAAAATGAAAGTTAAGTGAAGAAAAGATTTCAGTTTTAAAAAAAAAGGTCAATAAGAGTAAGCAATATATTAGTGCAATAAACATACAGAAGTGCTCTTTCCTTTTCTGGAGTTGATAATTCCCTTGCTTTTCCTTGGTTTTTTTGATGCATAACCACTATTGCTTTGTCCATCTTGGTTTTGAGAGTTCGCTGCCATCTAGGTAAATGAAAATATGAAATGAAATAAAAAAATTGTTAATTTCAAAATATTATAAAAAGACATTAAGACAAATCATTGTATTAGTATAAGACATACAACAAACAAAACAAAATTAACAAATACACAATTGGAGATATGTCGTACCCAAATTTTTTTTAATGCTCCTTCAAGGTGTTATTGTCAACCAAAGTACCCTCACAATTTTCCGCACGTAGTTCATCTCATTATCGTTAATGTTATCAAAAGACTCAACACTAGGTATAACATTTGTAAATGGATGATGTTCTACCAAAGAGGGAATTTGGTCTTGACATCTATGTATTTGGTAAGACTTATCGGCTGTAAATTGCACTATAGACCATCTTGCATCACATTGATCTGTCACATAAAAAACCTGTTTCACTTGTGAAGCTAGGACAAAGGAATTGGACTTGTGAGCAATACGACTAAGATCTACCAAAGTCAACCCAAGTTCATCTACCCTAACACCCCCTTTATTGTCCACCCAATCACACTTAAAGATTGGAATACTAAGCAACCGATAATCAAGAGACCATATCTCTTTTATTACTCCATAAAAGGTTAACTCTCCAACTATTGGATTCTTGTCTTTGGCACTTGAAATTTGCATTGTTGTTGCAACAATGCTAACTCCACTATTTTGGTGCACCTTGTCATCCCCATGATCTCTTGTATGGTAATGACAATTGTTGATAATATAGCCTGAATAACTTGTGACATATTGACGAGGCCCTTCTGCTAAGCACTTCAACGTGGAGGACAATTGCTCTTCGTTATTAATTGATTTGGCCACCTAGTAAAAGGCAATAGTTTTATATTGTACTGTTGGCGAGTTAAATTGTATTAATAGGAAAACATTGGAAAGATTAAGTTCAAAAACATGGTTTATAAGAGCATCAACCTCGTCTTTCAACCATTTGATGAAAGTGCGATTATGTTCACCTTGTAGCCACTTACTATTTCTAGCTTGCCGGGGAAAACGCTCTTTCAAAGATTTGATATGCATTCTGATTGGCCGAGAGAAAAACATGGTAAACGGACAAAAAGTTAATTTGTTTGTGTTTAAATACTTTATAAGTAATCAATAAAACATGCTTTAAAAATCCAAACACTTACTCGATGAAAGGTTGCACTTCTTCCATGTTTTGCAACACATAGAGATGTGCTTGATCCCATTCTTCTTCACCAATAGAGATGACTCGACCCCCCAGCAACGGACCATCAACTTCAATAGCTCCATGAACATCAAGTAAATAATCGAAGCAAAAATCAATAGCTTCTGTTGCAATGTAACACTTAGCAATGCAACCTTCAGGTCGATTTCTATTTCGGACATACCCCTTAAGAATTTTCATAAATCTTTCGAATGGATACATCCACCTAAGATAGATAGGTCTGCATAACCTCACTTCTCTTACAAGATGCACCGTTAAATGTACCATTATGTCAAAAAAGGAGGGTGGAAAGTACTTCTCTAACAAACATAAGGTCACGACCAGATCACCTTGTATTCGATTTAACTTGGGCACATCAACCACCTTGGTGCAAATATCATTGAAGAAAATGCAAAATCTTGTAATAGCATGTCGAACATGCTTAGGAAGAACTGACCTTATGGCTAGTAGTAGTAGTTGTTGCATAAGAGCATGACAATCGTGAGACTTAAGACCACTCAGCTTTAAATCATCCTAGGACACAAGGTTCTTAAAGTTTGAACAATAACCAAAAGGAACCCTAAGGTCATATAATGTTTGACAGAAAATTTTCTTCTCCTTTTTGTTGAGTGAATAGCAAGCAGGAGGCAAAAATGTTCGATTATTACCAACCTTGGGTTGCAACTCTTCCCTTAAACCCATATCCATGAGATCCAATCTAGAGTTAACATTATCTTTTATTTTTCCAGGAATGTTTAATAATGTACCATAGATACTCTCACAAACATTTTTTTCAATGTGCATAACATCTAGATTATGACGTACATATAAATGCTTCCAATAAGGAAGTTGGAAGAATATGGACTTTTTCTTCCAACACATGGTTTCATCAATATCAGATTTTTTTTGTTTTTTCTCCTTTTTCTTCCCCCAATTGTTTTCAATTCTCTCAACTTTTTTTAGAATTTCCTCCCCACTTAGGGGTCTAGGGGCAACATCAAATTCTTGTTGGCCATTGAAAACCTTTTTTAGTTTTCTAAATGGATGGTTATTAGGGAGGAATCGCCTATGGGCCATGTAAACATTTTTCTTTCCATGTTTTAATCTACATGAAGATGTTCCTTCCTCATAAATTAGGCAACCATAGTACCCTTTGACAGAACAACCTGAGAGGTTTCCATAAGCAGGAAAGTCATTTATTATCTACAACAACATTGCCCACAAGTTAAAACTTTCTTGGTTATAGGCATCATAGACCTCAACACCTTCCTCCCATAAAATTTTCAAGTCATCAATTAATGGTGCCAAATAAACATCAATGTCATTGCCAGGTTGTCGTGGACCCGATATCAAAAGAGATAACATCATGAATCTCTTTTTCATGCATAACCATGGAGGAAGATTATACATAACCATTACTACAGGCCAACAACTATAAGTGCTACTTAGGGTACTATGTGGATTTATCCCATCAGCTGAAATAGCTAACCTAAGGTTTCTACTACCAGCAGCAAAATCAGGCCACATATGGTCAACTAGTTTCCAAGATGCTGTGTCAGCTGGGTGCCTAAGTTTACCATCAATGACTTTACCATTGGCATGCCAAGTTAAGCTTTTAGCAATGTCAGAAGATTGAAAAGACCTCCTAAACCTTGGAATGGGAGAAAAGTACCACATTACTTTTGCAGCAATGCCCTTTTTATGTTTACATCTTTTACGTGTGACTTTCCATCTTGACAACCCACAAGTGGGACAGCTTGTGGAAGATGCGTATTCTTTTCTATACAAAATGCAATCATTAGGGCATGCATGTATTTTTTCATATGACAAACCTAAAGAAACCATTGTTTTCTTAGCTTCATACATCGAGGATGGCATTTCATTATTGGGGGGTAAGATATCATTAATGAGATCAAGCAATTCAGAGAAACTTTTATCTGACCAACCATACCTTCCTTTTATGTTAAATAGTTTCATTAGGGCAGATAATTTTGTGTGAGAGGTGCAACCCGGGTATAAAGGTTTTTCAGCATCATCTAGCAACTTTTTCAAATATTTGGGGTCACTATCAACATATTGGAATGCATCGTTGACCATATCCACTGTATCATTGAATGCATTATCACAATGGTCAAATGATGATTTTATAGTGTTAGTTTCCCCATGCCAAATCCAATTTTTGTATTTTGTATCAAACCCTTTCCTAAATAAATGGTCTCGTATTTCCTCTCGGGTGTGAAAGACGCAACATTGACAAGATTTACATGGGCATTTCATCAGGTTTGAATTCATACAATTCAAAGTTGCAAATTCTAGAAACTTATCAACCACATCCTCATAGTCTTTAGACAATCTATCTTTCCATATCCAAGATTTATCCATTCCGGTAGTTAAGTAATGCACCTGTGTAATACAGACCATATGTTTAGTAATGTTAACTTTTAATCAAAGAGGATGTTAGTGGACACAATTTGAGATATTGATTATGTATTTTTTGGCTGTGGCCATCTAATTAAAATTTATGATACCTAATTCAACTATGTTGATCAATTTTTCTGTTTAAATTAAAATATATTCATAGTTAAAGTAAAATTATAATCTGTTAATATTAATGTAAACTATTATTAAGGTCGCAAGGGCTGAATAGAGAAGCATCACAATCATATAACTTTGCATGCTAAGAAATTATGTGATGGGGAATGAGCATTAAAGCATACAAGACAACAAGGATAAAAATAGAAATCAGATCAAAGTCCTCAACCACAATCAAGTTTTGAAGGATTTTAATATTACAATAAAGCCATTAAGAAGTGTGCATGAAACAAACAAATTTATTTATATACCAGAATTGTGACATTTTATTTAATAACATAAATCAACCAATATATCATGAATTGTTTCATTAAAACACCAAACAAGGAAGAAAAGCAAATGAAGCTTGAATAGCAACACATAGAAAGATAGAAAGAGAATAATAACCTGAAGATGAAGTAGCTACAGGCTGGCCTAAGCTTAAAAACCAAGAGAAGCTACCAGCAGGATAAATCAAACACCTATAACAAAAGATGTTTAACACTTAACTACTTGGCAATAAAATCAAACACCTATAATAATAATAATAATAATAATAATAATAATAATAATAATAATAATAATAATAATAATAATAATAAACTATCACTTAAATCGACAGGCATTTAAGGCAACTTTAACAATTTAGACACAACTTGACGACTTTTAACAATACATGTAATATAATTCTAATAAAACAATTCGACAGTTTAACACTTAATTACTTGGCAATCAAAATTAGTACAACCTTGTTAAAACAACAGCCCCACAAATTGGCTTTTTTATTTTTTTTTAAAACCTTTTCCCCATTTAAAATGTTAACAAAGTTTCTTTCTGCCTCTACAATCGCCATAACTTAAGATCAATATTAGAAGTAAATAAACTTTATTAATTACCTTTGTTTTGTCCCTACAATGGGCAACTCACATTCCTTCTCATTGTTCTCAGTTTCTCTTTAGCCTTCTGGGCCTTAGGGTAAGCTTTCAGTTTTAATTCGTCAAAGTACTGAAAAAGAGTGTCCGTAAATTAATATGAATGTCTATATATCTATATACAAAAACTAGAGCAAGAAGATCAAGAATTAATACTACGTATTGAAATATCATCTATTAAATTTAACAGTACAAAATTAAAAAAACGATGGGCAACTTGAACAATTAAAGTATCTGCTTAAAATGCAAAAACGAAATAGTTCTTAAGAATCGAGTAATTTGATAATTGTAATCTGATTTGATAGTTGTACATTTGTAAATTTTGTGGTATAGTTTTTCATGGTGAGACACTTTTGTAGTTTTCCCACAATGGATATAGGTTTAGATTGAAGGAATCACTTAAGTACTTGGTGTCATTTTCTTTCTCGATTACCCTCTTGTAGTTCATCGACTCTTTTCTAGTTAAACCTAATAATTGCTTAAGATATTAAGTTTTTTATGTCTGATCTTGATGTTCTCAACTCTGCTTAATTTGCAGTTTTATAAATTTTTTCCTCTCTGCGTTTTTTTTCCTTTTTTTTTTGTCTTTTCTTTTTAAGTAAAATTTTGGCCTAAGAGTTTGATTTGGTGGTTAGCATTTGATAGAAGAGGAAAAAAATCTCTCTTTATGGCAGGAAGTGCATTTTCGTAATTGTTGTTTTAAGTCATCAGGGTGGATTTTTTATTTGTAGACCTATTTGACAGTAATGACCTGTTTATCTTTAGGACTACTTTCTCATTCATCTTTATATCCTTTATCAATCATTTATATTTTGATGCTACTTCAAAACTTTCTGGTTCTGGTTATGAATTTGCAGGTTAATCATTCTAGTAAAAGGTCTTATTTTTGCTCATTTTGACTAACAAGTTAGTTGAGCTTAGGACATTCTTCATCCAGTTCATCAAATTGCATTTAGGTTTTAACATAGACTTAAAATGGCATGTGATTGTGGACGTTGTAGACTGGAGGAGGTCTTTGATTATTTGTCTTGTTTTGCTTGTAGATATGGAGAGTTTGCTGGTCAATCAGTTTAGCTTGTGCGCTAGTAAAAGAATCACCTTTGTATTTGTCTTATTCAAGAGATTTTGCTTATAAGGTGTTCGATGTTTCTTTTTTTTTTTATATGGATTTAGATTTCAGATTCTAGATTATAATATTAATGACAAATTATATATGTGTGTGTGTGTGTGTGTGTATCCTTCTTTCAGTTTAGTTGGCTTGTAACTTGAATTGAGATTTTGGGGCAACCAATAATCTTGCATGTGAATTGGACAGGGTTTTTTTTTTCAATGTATTAGATTTTTTTTGCCAAAAAAAAAGAACATCTTTTGGCTACTGGGAATGCTGATCAATTTTAGTCATTAATTTGTTGAACTTGCTCTAGTTTTTCTTACAACTGTTCTTGTATTTGTTGATTAATTATAGTTGTCTTTTGTTTTGGGTTTATGGCAATCTTGTACTAATAATTTCAAATCAATTTTGAATAAATTTCAAAGTAAGATAAATTTAAAAAAATTAAAAATAGGGGCAAATTTTAAAAAATTACTGTTATGACTTACCAGAACCTGCTTAAGATGGGCATTCTCTTCTTTCAATTGGTTTAATTCTGCTTCCAATTCAACTGTGTATACCTGTAAAAGCAACTTTGACTAAATTTCATTGATCTTCCCACCCCGAAATCCATTTTGAAATCGTATAAAATTTTTATTGCATACAGACTTCATTTACATGCATCTCAGTATCAAACAGTTTCTCTGTTGCAGATTTATTTTTATTTGACTGTTTATGTCATATTGTCTCTTCTGGGTATCTTTCCCTTTTCCATTTGAAGCCTATTTAAACTATAAAACATTTTTCAACGCTTACATTTTCCATTCTGGCTTCTATATCAATTGCTATTCCTCAAATTTCAATCCTCAAAATTTCACTCAGAAAGAACTCCCAAAACGTTGACCCCAAAAATGCTCAATAGAATACTCTGATAAATCCTACCAATGCCCTTGGAACCTGCTTCATACTGGGCATAAAATTTATGTATTTCTAAGTGTAACAATTTGTTGCACATGCCGAACTTGTGGGCATCCCAAACGAAATTGTGAAGTATAGACCAAATTTGAATCTTAATTTTATATGAACATTTATGAATTCACACATATATCTAATATTAGTACCATTATTTTTTCTCTAGAATTTCACTCATGGTAGTGACTGGCTCTCAATTGGCAGATAAGCACAAATGAGCAATACGATGAGGTTGTTCATAAGCAGCTACATTTCAAATGAGTGGATATGGCTGCCAGATAAAGCCTTTGTGAAGTGCAGCACTTGTTTCACAACTGATGGAAGTATTAATATTTAAATTATTTCATTTACTATGAACCGAAATAGTATGATTAATCCTCTATGCTTACAGGTCGAGAATAATAAAAAGAAATTTTATTAACAGACAACATACCAGTGCAAAGAAAGCAGTAGAGAGGATAGACTTGAGTACAAAGAGTGAAACAGTCAACGCAACTACTGTTACTGAAATTCTTGCTACTGGTCTTGGTACAGAATCCTGGCAACAAAATGATGAACACAATAATCATTTATCTGTACTTGATTTAGAGAAGATAAGCTTGGAAGAGAGAAAAAATTAACTTACAAGCACTAGATTTGTTCCAACCTCAATTCCGTCCTTGCCAACCCTCCATATTGTCTGAAGAACTATTTTACAGAATTTATAACGGAACTTAGCATAGAACAAGCAAAAGAAACTCAAGTCTAGCATGTTGTTTACTTAAATTAGCAGGGACATAACTGGTGGGCTTTTAATGCAGAATGACCAATCAGTAATCTATTTTGGTGTTGGATATCTCATCACATAATGAATATGAACAATATCAAGATCATTAATCTTATAGTATAATCTCCTTGAGGACTGATATTATTTGACAACTGAAACTTAACCTCATGAGAATCCTACATGAAACAATCTATGAGATCAGCCAGTGGCAACAGAGGGCACCATTTATATGAACTGACAGAAATTTATGAGTTGGAGATAAACTAGTCTTTCTAATATGCAGAGTAAAGTTTCAACTCCCAAACTAGAAGAAGACCTTCCCATTATATCCATACACAAGAAATGGGCCAAGATGAAGAGGTTAAATTAAATAAAATAAGCTGGACAAGAAATTTTCATCCAAATATAGAAGTAACTACATATTATGCCCCCATAATAGATTTTTGAGAAGATACATTGGCTAGCGTCATGAACATTTCCACAACTACTAACTACTCAGCAAGTCAAGCAACCAACGAACCAAACATGTCTAAGATTTATGCAATGAAAAGGATGCTACCAGCAAGCAATTTCCCTATAAAAAGATTTGCGTTTACCTATAAAAAGATTTGCGTTTACCTTTCTCATTTTAACAATAGAATAAAAAAATTGTTTCCTGCTAATGCTAATTGAATAACAAAGGAAGGTTTGAAATCTTTAAAACAGTCCTATCAACCATGGCAGTTTTGTGTGACTAATACTTATAGATGAGAAAGAAAAAAGGTGGTTGTTACTCAAATATAGCAAAAAGATTAAGAATGATTTGTAAAGTGACCATATTACCCTCAAATGAACAAGTAAAAAGGATAGAACATTGATTTTTGTACAATTAAGTTGGAAAAAGCTACTAACATACTCAAACTAGCAGAGGTCAGTATGGGCTGACGTACTTAGTGAGCTAATGATCGAGCTATACTAATATTATATTTACCCATCCAATTTCTCCGTAAGTTACATTATAATAAACAAAATTCACCTAAGTTTTACGCTATAATAAACGAAATTCAACTCCTGTCCTTATTTTGCTTTGGTTTTCTTATGAATCATTATTGTAGTCGTAGATATATATTGCATTATGACTTAATTTTACGGTTTTTAAAAATGCATAATGTTACTTGAAAAACAAGCATCTGCAGAATATAACAATTATTTGTGCAACTCCGCATATATTACTAATTTACTCATCAGCAAAACATATCCAGCGCATTGAGAGTGTGTTTGGGGCTGCTGCTGGACACCAGCTTGTGGATTTTGCTACTAGTTACAACTAATTTGGTGTTTGGTAAATACTTTAAAAATTAATTGTCCAAGAAGCTGTTGCTTGGAGAATCAGTTTTTATATTAGATTTCAAAAGTAGGTAGGGTACAACTTTTTTGAAAATCAATTTTAAAAAGCTAAAATTTGGATAGATCAAAATACTTAAATTGTCCCTATAATTTAATATAAATCCAAAAATATCCCTAATATATTAAAATATTAAAATTAATGAATAAGTTAATAAATTATACAATTAAACATGTTTTATATTTTCTAAAATTATTTTTTAAAAAAAATTAGAACTGATATTGGAGAACCACCATCCTCCAACCACTGGCTGCCACTAGCATTCATTGTCTGCTGTGTGAAGGGACACCTCCAGCTACAGAAGAATCATCGGAGGCTATCACACATGAATCTGTTGACGGTGCTGTCATTCATGTTGAACATTACCCAGATCAAAACTTTAGTCGCTCAATTCGACTGATTTTCGACAGATCCAGAACTTTAACCGTCGGATCTGGCTAATTTTCGACATGAATAACGGAAACATTAGCTGATTCATGTGTCGTGGCCTCTGACGATTCTTCTATAGCTGGCGATGTCCCTTAACACATCAGACAGCAGATGCCAATGGCGGCCAAACGGTTAACGATGGTGGCTCTCTGGTGAAGTTTTTCAATTTTTGTTTTTTATTTTTAATTTTTTAAATAAAAATAAATAAATAAATTTAACTTTTATTTGATTATGTTGTTTGAAATAAATATTAATTATTTTATAAATTTTTTGTGTAATTTTGTATTCTTATTAAAAATTACACAAACACATATTCATAACTTTTAGACAACATAGCAATGTTAAAAAGCTAATTTATCCAACAACCTAAACTCTTTGATATAGCACAGCAAAGATGATTCTTCCCACAACACTTTTTTATAATAAATTTCAATAACACAACAATCCCAAACACACCCTGAGTCACTGACTTTATTAAGAGGAATTACTAGATGGGTAGAAAATGAACAATCTAATAGGTATATGACTAGCAATGGCCAGCAAAAAATTTATAATTTATAAGATAAATTATATTAATTTACTAATTGCAAACAAATACATAAAAACCAAACTACAAAATCAGCTATTTGTCTAAATAAAAATGTTCACTCAATCTAAATCATAAACAATTGCTCAACTTACAAAAAACCCATATTTAATCATCTTATTTTTGTAATATTTAATTTTATATTTCTTTATATTGTTTTCAATCACAGCCAGCATCCACTAAACCCTATCCAAATGGAGCCTCAATTACATAGATCTCATACTATCCAAACACTAGTGAATGGACTCAAATCTAAACCATACAACTTCAAACAACATTTCAGATGAAATAGTTGTAAAACTAAAATGAAAAAAAAGTAAAGAAATGGTAGAACATATTAATTACAGTACCATATATTTTTTTCGTGTATACAAACACGAAAAAAATCGTGGAAAACAAAAACAAACAAACATTTCAAAGTCGATTTCTAATAATCAAAAATTAATTAATTAATTAATTAAGTACAAAGAGTAGTTTACCTTGCAAGAAATCACAGTTCTCAACCTCTTTCCTTACAACATCGAGCACATAGTCGTACACCTGGGCGCCTTCTGTGTAGTGTCCTCTCGCGAGAAATCGCGACTCTTTGTCCTTTCGCCTTGCGCCAGAAATCGTGACTCAAATTTGATTTCGCCAGAAAGAACTTTCTGTAATTTACAAGATTCAGTTACTTCTAGTGCTGGACTGCCTCAAGACGAAGTTATCAATTTTGAGAGTTTAGGGTTTCACTTTTGGGAGGAATAGAGTAAACGATTTCTGTTAGGGATTGAAGGCATTTGCTCAACGAAATTAAAGTAGGATTAGGCTTTACAATCAAACACCGAAAGACTAGTAGAGATGAGAGTGAATGACGATGAGGAGAAAAGGACTTCACGATGAAGAGCTAAGGAGTTCGCGATGAGATGAGAGAGATTGGGCGGCTAGCTAGGGCAACCAAAGTGTAAATGGGGGGAAAATAAGGACAATTTATATAAGGGGCAATTTTTGTAATTTTGGGAAAAAGGTGAGTGACACATAAAGTGAGGATCGGGTTTGACTTTAAGTGTACAGTAGTATACTTGACTGTTTTTGTTAAATAGACATATAAACAAAAGAAAAACTGACAAATATTCTTAAATTTCTTGTAGTGGTTGTGAACATGAACATGAACATGAACATTAGATCCCAGTAGAAAATGATATCCCAGATTCTTTTAGACAAGTATCATGTTCTGCTAGTTGATCCTTCCTACATATAATGAGAAGTGTCCTACTATTGGGAACCTTACTTGTCGAAGAACTTATTTGAATGATAGCAAATTCATTTTCTCAATCATCTTACTCTGTATCATAAATTCTCATCTTCTCATAATGTAAGGAGATGATACAACATTTTCTTTCTTCTTCTTTTTTACCCCTTTAAAAGAAGATAGGAGAAACCTAATGTAGGAATTGAATTAGAAAGGAGGAAACTTGTGGGATTAAACAATGTAAGATTAAATTCAAATTTGTTACATCCTGAAATAAGGTTTTTTTTTTTAAACTTATTCTTTAATTGTTATGAGAGGTCTAATAGGAATGAAAGGCATCATCTTCTATAGTGGAGATTAGTTTGAGACAAGTATATGTTATGGAATCCATGGGACATGACCCAAAATAGATGATTTGGTGTTTAGATCTAAGTTATATGCTTGGTTGAAATTTAAAGGGGAAAAAGAAAAAGATAAATAGATTCAAATTAGAATAAAAAACTTTAAAATTGGAAAGAATCAGCTATAATGAAGTTTAATTAAGATGAACATGAAATTATTATTTTTTAGATGGAAAATAGAGAAAAATAATAAAGATATATGAGGAGATAATGAGATGAAAAATGAGAGTTAAGTAGATCTATTCAATTTTAAATCTTTTGATAGATAAAAGCAGTGTTACTTGAATCCCTCCTAAACTTTATCTAAAACTTTGTAATATAATTTCAAATAGCATAATCTAATATTTTGCGATGAAAAGTAATGGCAAGAAAGAGCCATTGTCACACCCCACACCCAATGGATGCAGAACGGAACAACAACACTTATTTAAAACAATCTTAAAGAAAATTGGGGCTATTAAATTTAAAAGTTTCCCAAAAATCTGAAGCCCTTATATTGTCCAACTATAATAGACTATCACACTTTAAATCAGCTCACAATGATCAACCTATTTACTTGTATAGAAAATAGTAATACTGCAGCAGATCAAAGACTGCCAAGGGAACACGGTCGTTGATATGCCAAAATCCTCCCATAATCTTTAATTTGTCGATTACCTGAGGTACACAATAGATTAGTGCGTATAAAACTCAGTAAGCAGCAATAATTAAGACAGATTGATGTAACATCCAAAATGAAACAATTAATGGCAATAACCAATTCAGAATGTGGCTACTACTCAATACGTATTCCATAAGTCACTATTTATTGTTCGTGTCTTGGTATACAAGCAATCAATGACTTGCTAGGAAAGTCAGAAAACATATTTCACTATACCAAGCTCGCGCCCCTGCGTGACGGAAGTGGCGCAGTGGTACCAAGTTTCAGATTCCCAATCTTTTGCATATTTCATAATGGCACTTCTGCGCAAAAGATATGGCGTTGCGATGCCAATTCTCAGGAAGATGTTGTGCCATTTCTCTGTTTTGGCCCCTATTACTTAACTTGATTTCAATACTTATACACTCTCCCTTAAGCTATTCACTTCGCACATTCCACCTGCTCACATTCCACCTTCGTATATGCCTTTTTAATGCCAACAAGCATCACGTATACATATATGCACTCATACACATAACATGTGTGTGTGTGTATCATTTCAAACATACTTCTTTCAAGCCAAATTGCATCACACATACACACCTCATTTCACACTTGCCTTTTTGGCAATACTTAACACATACACATCTCATCTCACATATGGCTTCTCAGGCTATTCACTTCACTTATGAGCACATGTGTAATATCTCAGTTCATATTTGCCTTTTCCATACTATTTTTATCACATGTGCCTATACACACATACTTTTCTCAATTTCACATAACCGTAATAACACATATATCACATATTTTCACATGTGTACACATGTATTATACATTATCACAAGTGTACGCGAATCCTTATTCAAAATCAATCTTTTGCCTTAAAGAGCCTTAATGACACACACCCTAATCATATAATCACAATTAATCACATGAAACCTTAGGGATACATGTTATCATACATAATCACGTATAATCATATATTCGAAGCTAGCTCATTGTCCGATTTTAGACTTTAAGAGATGGCCCAACTAGTGCCACATTATGTCCTCACAATTTTATTTTTGAAACCTCAAGAGGTGGCCCTTGGCACTTTGCATCCCACAACGCGTCACCAACTTTTGGACACATAATCACATATTAACAGTTTTGTTTTCGAAACCTCAAGAGGTGGCCTGTGGAACTTTGCATTCCGAAACGTGTCCACTAGCTTTGGGTAGACATTTCCACAACTCAACCTATAATGCGGCTACTAGCTTCATAAGCATGTGTCACTGTGCGATCTAGAACCCTCAAGAGGTGACCCCCATGCATCAATTACATAGCAAACATTTCATGTTTTCGCAAGGTTTGGCATTACAAATCTACACTTCACACATGTGATACTTTGTATTGTGTATGGCACTTTGCGGTCTTTGTGACCCCCAAGAGGTAACTCTTACACACGATCTCAAGAGATGTCCGTCTATGCAGAATCACATAATGAGTACTCAAATTTTTGGCATACCTTTCACATTCATAATATTGCATTTCAATTCCATAATTAAGGCTCTAATCATCATATCACATATACATTCATACACAATAAGCAAACACATGGAACTCAAATCAAATTATCGCTCATTGACACAGATAAGTGAGCGAAACTCCACATTACATGATTCAACAACGAATTTGTAACCATGCCATCACATATACATATCCCTATATTCATGATCTCATTCACATTGCTATCCATGCACATTCATGACAGTTCAAATCAATTATCCATAAACACAAGAAACAAAATATATTTATAAATCAATACAAAATCCATTGTGTCTTCTAAAAAGTCTAGCTACTTACCTGAATACTTCACTCCTTGACTTGGATTTCCACCTAGAAATTATTAAATCTCTTAAAGGTTAGTTACACTTCACTCAACCAATAACGCCGTAGTAAATTCACTATTGTACACTTATGGGTTGGACAATTATAGAAAAAGGGTACGTACTTCAATTATTATCAAATTTCATAGAACTCAAGTATACATGCAAATTATATCTCACAAATTTTATTGAGTCAAAATAAGATCATGTACCCCTTGAAAACCTTTAATTTCATTCACACAGCAAATCTATTTGTAGATATCTTAATTGAATAGTGCAACTTTGAAGAATTTTGTAAAATTATACAATACTAAAATCTCTACCAAACTTTCCATTCTAGAACTAGACACATATAAGAGTCATTCCACCAAAACTCATGATTTTATAAGGAAGTCAGTCGTACAGAATTTAATTCACATACTCTATTTTGGAACTTGACATTCACAGTTCTTTAAGTCCAAGTTTGGAAAATCACAACAATTCATACAAGACTCAAAAAAGTATGAAAATTCACACTCTAACATAAAACATATTCAAGGGTTTTCATATCAAAAATTAAGGAATTTTATGATGATTTACCCCCTCAATTCGAGTTCATTCTCCTCGCTCTGTTTTAAAATAGGGAAATTTACAATTTCAAACCAGAATTTCAAAAATTTATTACAATTCACACACTATGAATTTTTGAGTGTTTCAAAATTACATAAACTACTTGATGTGTCTAGTTTACCATATAAAAATTTAAGAGCCACCAAATAACCATGGAATTTATGAAAATTTTTAGACTTAGGACTGTTTAGAAAAATAACTATGCAGGATTTAACCCATACATCATTTAGTCCACTTGAATCCATCATATGTCATCTTAATTTATATTTTCTAATTGTTTCCAGATCATGCATAGCAAGCAACACCATCGCTCATGCTATTTCTACGCTAATTCCATTCCAACTTCAAGACAAAACACAAGACATGGAAAGAGGGAGTAGAGTTTACTTTAGCCACTTTAATAGCCCTTAATTTCATTCTTGAATCCTTGATCAATTTAAGGAAAAGAGTAAGAGAGAGAGAGAGAGAGAGAGGCAAGAGAGGGCTGACGTCTCATAACAAAAGAGGGGGAGGAAATAAACTTTTAGAGTCTACCATCCCTTTATATGGCTAAACATGACACCAAAACTCAATTTAGCCCTCAGACTTTCTTAGTTTTTCATTTAAACCCTTCCATGTCTCATCTAATACTAATAATAATACACATTTTACAATATATACGTAAGTTAAACTTGCTTAAAAATTTGGAGCGTCGCCATGACCCAAAACCAAAAAGTATAATTCCATTAAGTGTAGTTTTTTATTAATAAAATTAATTCAATGATTGAAGTTGGTTAAAGAGGGGGAGAGATAAACATTTACACTTAAAGGATATTACATTAACTTTTATATACAAATTGATAAAGTACAAACTTTTTATAAAATAATTAAAATAAATTGTTTATCAATCACACACAACATAATCCATCAATTTATAATTATAGTTCAAAATACGGGGTGTTTATGTAATTTCCCTGATTGGGCCCCGTAAAAGGTTTGGTTAAAATAGTCAACCCCATATTGAATCCAAGACTAACCAAGACTAACATTAATCGACACCCACTCCTAGGGATGGCAAAACCTAGGGCTGAGGTTAGGGCTGGGTTTTTCAATAACTGAGGATTAAAACCCGAGTTGTATATTTTACAAAGCTATATATATTTTTGACATTTAGTAGTAGCAGTGAAATGGATTGTAGCCTGGTGGCATGTTGTACTTTGATGTGTCGTTTCAATGTATAAGAGAATGGGCTCGAGCCTCATGTGTGGCAGCTTTATTTCATTTATATATTTTTTAATTAAGCTATAGATATTTTTGACATTCACTAGTTGTAGCCAAATGGGCTATAGCCCGAGGATAGCTTGTGTACTCTGTTGTACCATTATAATGTCTAAGGGATTAGGTTCGAGCATGAATGGCAACTTTTTTTTCATTTATTTTTTTAAATTTTCGCATGGGTTTGGCTTGGGACCTTGGGTTGCTAGGCTAAAACAAGTGGGATACGGGCTTGAATTTAAATAAGGGCTTATAAGTAAGTATTACAAACTAAGGGATGTAAAAAATTCAACATATATCCTAATTTCAATTACTACCCCAAGTTCAATTCTGGGTCCCCAGTCTTGGCACCCCCATATCAGCCTCGGCCGGGCAGAAAATTTGTACCCAGACCCCAGCCAATTTCTTCGATTTTTCGGGCTATTCCCTGACCTAGACATCCTAGTTTTTTGGATCCTTAACCCCGGCCAAGTCACTTTGCCACTCCTACCCATCCCCCTCCCTACCTCCCACACCCCTTCACTCCACCCCCAAAAACCACCACTCTCCCCTTCTCCACTCGCACCCACCCCCCCCCCCCACCCCCCCCCCTCCCCCCTCCCCTAACCCCGACTTGTGTACTTTGTTGTGTACTATCCCAGGTTCAATTTTGGGTCCCCGGCCTCGACCAATTTTTTTGGTTTTTCGGGCAATTTCCTGACCCCGAACATCCGAGCTTTCTGCGTCCTCAGTCCCGATCGGATCATTTTGCCACTTCTACCTACCCCCTTCCCCAACGACCCCACACACACACACACACACACAAAAGAAAAAAAAACCACCATTACCAACCTCACCCCCCAAAAAATAAATAAATTTGTCTATTAGGCATTGACTACATCTAACTGTTTGTTAATCAATTTTATTCTTATATATTGATTTTGAAATCATAAAAATTAATTGATGATATTAAATTATTGAAAAATATTTTTAAAAATGGAAATTACCTAGATGATTCCTACGCCTTTTCATCCCAAAATCAAATTTTAATTGTAATCATCGTAAAAAGAATATAAGATTCAATAACAAGAAAAAAGTAATACTCTTAAACCAAAATAATGTTCTCATTCTAATTAAATAAGACTTCCTAAACTAATACTATAATCTGAATTCTATTAAAACTTCCAAGGTATAACTAATTCTCTCTTAATTCTAACACATTTTCAGATAATATCATAAACTACAATTCTTAAGCTAAAAAAGATTTTAACAGTTTTTATCAGACCTTCTAGAGGCCACATTGCGATGTAAATTTTGCTAAACAATCAGGTCAAGAATTGACGGGTGTAATTTAACAATTTTAACTTTTAACATAAAAACGCCAAGAACCTTATAGGGAGCTTCGAAGTCGACTAGGATTTCTTTATTTATTTTACTTTTAACAGAAAAAGGAAAATTCGAAGAAGCCAAATCTCTCACTAGTCTAGTCCACTGCTAGTGACTTCTAAAAGAGATCGGTTCTATCAATATAAGCCTATCTCATAAGGGTCTGTGTATATAGGTAATGATCATGCCTTAAAAATTGATGGTATTGGAATCGTCAAAGTAAAAATGCTTGATGGTACGATTCGCTCTATCTAAGATGTACGACATGTTATTGGCTTGAAAAAAAATTTGTTATCGATGGGATAGTTGGATGACCTCAGATGTGAGTTCCATATGAAAAATGGGACCATAAAGGTTGTCAAAGGTGTGCTTGTGGTGATAAAGGCAGAAAATATTGCTGCTAACCTATACATGCTCCATGGAGAAACTATTTAGGAGCTAGAAATAGCTGTTGCTAGTGCTGGAGAATAATTGTCTATGATATGGCATAGAAGACTTGGTCATATATCTGAAAGGGTTTTGAAGATTCTCTCTGATCGAAAACTGCTTCCTGGAATTAAAACTATAAGTTTACCATACTGTGAGCATTGTGTTATTAGCAAGCAGAATTGATTGAAATTTAGCAAATCTATTGCTAGGAGTAAAAATATTCTAAACTTGATTCAATATGATGTTTGGGAATCACCGGTTACATCTCTACGAGGAGTAAATTACTTTGTATTGTTTGTAGATGATTATTCTAGGAGATGTTGGGTATATGTCATCAAGAAAAAGTCAGATGTATTTCCTATATTTAAAGCCTTCAAAGCATAAGGAAACTTGAATCCAGAAAAAGGATCAAGTGTTTAAGGACAGATAATGGGAGAGAATTCTGCAACAAAGAATTTGACGCATTTTGCAGTCAAGAAAGTATAAAACGATAGACAACTGTTGCTTACACACCACAACAAAATGGAATGGTGGAGCAGATAAATAGAACTCTTGCAGAAAGAATGAGAGCGTTACTAAAGAATACGGGTTTACCCAAGACATTATAGCCTGTTACTTAATAAATAGGTCTCCAGCAATAGCAATTGAGATGAAGACACCTATGGAGATGTGGACTGGTAAGCCAACTGATTATTCCTCTCTTCATATTTTCGGATGTCTTGCTTATGTGATATATCATGACCAAGAAAGAAAAAAGCTGAATCCAAAATCCAGAAAATGTATCTTCTTGGGGTATGCTGATGGAGTAAAGGGGTATCGCCTATGGGATCCTACGGCCCGTAAGGTTGTCATCAGCGGGAATGTTGTCTTTGTAGAAGACATGTTTAAATGTGAAGAAAGTGATAGCATAAAGAAAAATGTTGAGACTGTATTAATACAGGAAGAAACAGGTTATTCTGAAACAATACCAAAATATCGATAATCAAGAACCAGTTGAGTCTGAAGCACCTAAAGTTTATCGATCAACTTGAGAAAGAAAAGAGCCTTCTTGGCATTCAGAGTATGTGATGGCGAGCAATGTTCTATACTGTCTCCTAACAGAAGATGGGGAGCCTTCAACCTTTCAGGAGGCTATAAAAAGTTCTGATGTATCTCTATGGATAACAGTAATGCATGAAGAGATGGAAGCTTTAGACAAAAACAAAATATGGAAAATTGTGTCACTACCACATGGAAGAAAAGCCATAAAAAATAAATGGATCTACAAGATCAAACGTGATGGCAAAGATCCAGTGGAGCGATATTGTGCTAGACTATTGGTCAAAGGATATGCTCATAAAGAAGGAGTTGATTTCAATGAGATATTCTCTCATGTGGCATGTCTTGCAACAATTCAAGCAATCTTGGCTATGTGTGCTACATTTGATTTACACATAGAGTAGTTAGATGTAAAAACTATGTTTCTTCATGGAGAACTAGAAGAAGAAATATATATGCTCTAATCGAAAGGTTTTATTAAAGAAGAAAAATAGAACTTGGTTTACAGGTTGACCAAATCTCTGTATGACTTAAAATAGGCGCCAAGGTGTTGTTACAAGAGATTTGATTCATTCATTATCAGCCTTGGGTACAACAAACTCAGTTCAGATCATTATACGTATTACAAGAAGTTTGAGAAAGACTTTATCATTTTGCTGTTGTACGTGGATGATATGTTTGTAGCAGGTACTAACAAAAATAAGGTTCAAGAATTAAATGCACAGTTGGCTAGAGGATTTGAAATGAAGGATTTAGGACCAACAAACAAGATTCTAGGGATGCAAATTCATCGAGATAGAAAAAACAGGAAGATTTGGTTATATCAAAAGAACCACTTGAAGAAAATCTTACTCCGCTTCAACATGCAAGACTGTAGGCCAATTTCCATCCCATTTCCTATTAATCATAAATTATCCTCAAGTATGAGTCCTAGCAATGAAGCAGAGAGGATGAAAATATCTCGAGTATTGAATGAATCAACAATAAAGAGCCTAATGTATGCTATGATTTGTACAAGACTAGACATTGCACAAGCAGTGAGAGCGGTCAGTAGATTCATAGCTAATCTAGGGAGAGAGCATTAGAATTTTGTTAAGATGATCCGTAGATACATCAAAGGGACCTCTGATGTTGCACTATGTTATGGAGGATCAGAGTTCATTGTCAAGGGCTATGTTGATTCAGATTTTGCAGGAGATCTTGACAAAAAGAAATCTACTATAGGCTATGTGTTTACACTTGCAGGAGGTGTTGTGAGCTGGGTATCAAAACTACAAACTGTTATGGCTTTATCTATAGCAGAAGGAAAGTACGTGACAGCTACACAAGCTTGAACAGAAGCTGTCTGGATCAAAAGGTTATTGGAGGAACTCGGGCACAAACAATAGAAGATTTCTTATTTTGTGACAATCAGAGTGCCTTGCATATTGTAAAGAATCCAGCCTTTCATTCAAGGACGAAGCACATAGGAGTTCAATATCATTATGTATGAGAAGTAGTGGAAGATGGAAGAGTGGATATGCAAAAAATCCACACGACGGATAACATAACAGATGCACATATGCATTGACTAAATCAATCAATGCTGACAAGTTCATCTGGTGTAAAAAGTCTTATGGCCTGTTAGAGACGTGAGCAGCATGTATAGAGACAAGACTGAAAAAACATGTCTTCAAGTGGGAGAATGTGAAGTGTGAATGTATTTTTGCCTTTCACACAATCCCACATTGGTGGGAAACAAAGTATAAGTGGGAAGGCTTAGCTATATAATAAAGCCTTCTCCTGACAAAGTTTTAGGTTGAAATTTTAATATTCATTGCAACAGGAACTACCTGTGCTCTCCAAAATTTTAATTAAGAAATATAAGCTGCTAGGGGCAAAAAGGTTATTAATGAATAAGAAGAAAACTTGAGAGGATAGGAAAGGCTGAAGGAAGGAAGCCTTGAAGAGCCTATGAAAAGCATGTATAGTTGCCTGCTTGATAGCCCAAGGAAGGCTTCCATCAATGCCTGAGAAAGAAAAATATATTTATCGAGAGTATGTGGTAATAATTCTTTCATATTTTTATTTTTATAAAGAATAGTCTTTTCTTGCCAAGTTTATCAACTGGATCATATTATAGCTTTAATATTATATTTATATATATAGAGTCCATGTCACTTACTGATTTATGCAATGTTCTCCACCAAATGATCAAACTATTTTCCAATTGAAGTCAATGTTGGTATCAATTGATGGACAACAAGGCATTGCCTTCTACAGCGTGGCGTGGGTGACAACTCTTTTTAGCTACCTTTATTGAGAACTCTTGCTGCAAAGAGCATTACACTTATGACTTCAAATCTAGCCAACAGGCAATAAATGGGAAGATCAATTAGTGCTTATTTACTACCATGTCAGAAAGCACATTTATAGAGCGCAAATGGAAGTAATTCAGGATTCTATTATCAAAAATATCATATCTTGGAGAAAAACTGCTATCAGGTATAGTAGAAAGTTGACCGCCTAATTGTTATTATTAGTGAATAAATTTATTATGGTGGGTCAGCTGATGCTACGTTGCGAGGTTCCAATTACTTCATTGCATTAAATTCATCAAGGTAATACTTAGTATTTGTTAGCTTTGAAAAAAGAACTGCAATTGCTGCTTGAGAATCGAGAAGAAACAAACGGGAAGATAAAAGGCACTCCGAAGACTTCACCTTTTACTGTGTAAATGCCTCTGCCTTGCTTGTAACTACAAGCATATCACCACCAGCACGTGGCAGAAGTTCCTTGGTGAAAACTGAGCCCCATCAAAAGCTACCTTCTTGCCCTCCATAGCAAAAAAATAAATATATAAATTATACAGGACTCCATTGACGTTCTGCTCAAAATCAATTAATCTTAGTCACCAATCAACTCATCAAACCTTATAGAGCTAATACTGTTGAGTTGAAAAATACCAAAGCAATAGCATTATCTGCATAACTTGTAATCCTAAGATTCACCTTGGCGTTTGAAATAATAACTGTGACAATCCAAGAAAATTTTTTTAGCTATCAACATTTTAATTTCATAAAAGATATGACCAATACATGCCAATATGTATTAATTAGACTACGCAGATGAGTGTGATATCAATTAAACCCATTAACTTAAGGTTTTGTCTAAACAATTTACTAGACTTTTTATTTGCGATTTAGTCAGTAAAAAAAAATTATGAAAAATAGAAAGGCGTGGAAAACTTTATGAAGAAATTTAATTGTATCAATTTATCTTATAGTGAAATATATATAAAGGATGATTGTTAAAGAAATTAAAAGAACTTTAAAATTGCTTTCTATCGAAGATCAAAAGAGGGTATAAAAATATGATATAAAATTAGTGGTACTTGAATAGAATAATATAAGAAAATAATTTTGACCCAATTTGGTTGGGTAATGATTTAGTAAGATGTAACAAGAGCGAGGAGAAATTGAAATTGGTACGTAGAGAGAAAGAGGAAATGCTTTTACCAAGAAAAGGAAAGAGAAAGAAATGGCAAATTGGCTGGAAATGCATAAACTGCATAGCAAAAACGAAAAGTCAAACCAGAACACAATCCCATGGCAGCGGACAACGCAGACAAGTAGGCACCAGGCTGACACCATGTTATCATTAAAAGTTTTACAAGAAGGATAGAATTAGCCTTTAAAATCTCCGTTTAGAATTAGCAAAAATTTATTAACAAAAAAATTACTATGGATTAGACTGTTTTTGGGTAGGAATGATATTTATTGAATTCATTAAAATAAAGTGTTGATCAAACAATTTACTAGACTTATATCTTCCTACGCGGCTTCCCTTTTTAATTTCTTTAGAATCCTTGGGAAAAGTATTTTCTCTACTGTAAAAGCTGACATAGCAAATGCATTGACCAAATCATCAATGCTTACAAGTTCATCTGGTGTAAAACATCTTATGGTCTGTTAGAGATGTGAGCAGCATGTATAGAGACAAGACTGAAAGAAAAAATGCCTTCAAGTGAGAGAATGTGAAGTGTGAAGGCATTTTTGCCTTTCACACAATTAGACATTGGTGGGAAACAAAGTATAAGTGGGGAGGCTTGGCTATATAATAAAACCTCCTCCTGACAAAGTTTTAGGTTGAACTTTTAATATTCATTGCAATAGGAACTACCTGTGATCTCCAAAATTTTAATTAAGAAATATAAGCTGTTAGAGGCAAAAAAGTTATTAATGAAGAAGAAGAAAACGTGAGAGGATAGGAAGGCCGAAGGAAGGAAGCCTTCAAGAGCCTATGAAAAGCATGTATAGTTGCCTCCTTGATAGCCCGAGGAAGGCTTCCATCAGTGCCTGAGAAAGAAAAATATATTTATTAAGAGTATGAAGTGGTAATAATTCTTTCATATTTTCATTTTTATAGAGACAAGTCTTTTCATGCCAAGTTTATCCATGCCGACTTACTGATTTATGCACCGTTCTCTGCCAAATGATCAAACTATTTTCCAATTGAAGTCAATGTTGGTATCAATTGATCGATACCAAGGCATTGCCTTCTACAGCATGGTACAGGTGACAACTCTTTTCAGCTACCTTTATTGAGAAATCTTACTGCAAAGAGCATTACACTTATGACTTCAGATCTAGCCAGCAGGCAATAAATGGGAAGATCAATTGGTGCATATTTACTCCCATGTCAGAAAGCACATTTATAGCGTGCAAATGGAAGTAATTCAGGATTCTATTATCAAATTATAATATCTTGGAAAAAGCTGCTATCAGGTACAGTAGAAAGTTGATCACCTATTTGTTATTATTAGTGAATAAATTTATTATGGTGGGTCAGCTGATGCTACGTTGCGAGGTTCCAATTACTTCATTGCATTAAATTCATTAAGGTAATACTTAGTACTGTTAGTTGTCAAAAAGAACTGCAATTGCTGCTTGAGAATCGAGAAGAAACAAACGAGAAGATAAAGGGTGCTCCGAAGACTTTGCTTTTTTCTGCGTAAAGGCCTCTGCCTTGCTTAAAACTACAAGCAAAAACCTATGACCACTAGTGCGTGGCAGAAATTTCTTGGTGAAAACTAAGCCCCACCAAAAGCTACCTTCTTGCCCTTCATTGAAAAAAATAAATGTATAAATTATCTAGGACTGTAGTGATGCTGAGCTCAAAATCCATTAATCTTCCTAACCAATCAACGTCATCAAACCTTCCAGTGCTAATACTGTTGAGATGAAAACTACCAAAACGATAGCATTATCTGCGGAACTTGTAATCCTAAGATTCACCTTGGCATTTGAAATAATAACTGTGACAATCCAAGAAAATTTTTTTAGTTGTTAACATTTTAATTTCATAAAAGATATGATCAATACACGCCAAAATGTATTTATCAGACTACGTGGATGAGTGAGATATTTATTGAACCCATTAAATTAAAGTTTTGTTCAAACAATTTACTTGACTTTTTATCTGCAATTCAGTCAGTAAAAAAAAATTTATGAAAAATAGAAAGGCGTGGAAAAAATAATGAAGAAATTCAGTTGTATCAATTTATCCATATAAGTAAAATATATATATATATATATATATATATATATATATATATATATATATATATATAGGATGATTGTTAAAGAAATGAAAAGAACTTTAAATTTGCTTTCTATGAAGATTAAAAGAGGGTATAAGAATATGATGTAAAATTAGTGATACTTGAATAGAATAATATAAGAAAATAATTTTGAGCCAATTTGGTTGGGTAATGATTTAGTAGGATGTAACAAGGGCGAGGAGAAATTGAAATTGGTAGGTAGAGAGAAAGAGAAAACGCTTTTACAAAAAAGGGAAAGAGAAAGAAATGGTAGAATGGCTGGAAATGCATAAACCGCATAGCAGAAACGGAAAGTCACACCAGAACTAGGGGTGGCAATTTGGGTCACGACACGCGAACACGACATGAATGCAACACGAACACGATACACAATTAATAAATAGGTCGGATTCGTGTTGAGGAGTTTCAACACGCTAACCCGTTTAATGACACGAATAGTTAAACATATTTTGTCTATCCTTAATATGTAAGTTCATTTAATGATATAACTTATTATCTACTTACAACATATATATTATAAAATTGAAAATTTTATATTATAAAATAAATTAATTTACAAAATAATAAATTATAGTGATTTTAATAATATTTTATACTAACAATGGTTTATATTATAAAAATAATTTTAATTGATATAAATATATAGAATATAATATATTATGCATAACTTGTTGACCCAAGTATGGCAACCCAAGAGGGGGAGTGAATTGGGTTTTTATTTATCAAAACGGATTTGTAAAACTTTTCTTGAAAGATCAAAATTAGTTTACTCTTTCTTTAAGAATAAAGGTGAAAAAGATGAAATTAGAAGTTATGAAAGATGCAATCAAGAGAATAACAATAACGAATAATCACAAGTGCAAGTAAATGTAAAGAGGATAGGGATAGAGAGAGTGCAAACTCAATTTACATGGTTCGGCAAACCTTGCCTACGTCCACGGGCTCCTAGCTCCTCCACAAGCTAGCTTTCCACTAAGTTGTAGAAATCTTTACAACTTGCTTGATGAACAACCTCACCAAGACTTTTTCCTTCAACCCTTGATAACACCACACCAAGAGTTCTTCTTGATGAACAACCTAACCAAGGCAACTTCCTTCAACTCTTGATAACACCACACCAAGAGTTCTTCTTGATGAACAACCTCACCAAGGCAACTTTCTTAAACTCTTGATAACACCACACCAAGAGTTCTTTCAAGGATAACTTTTGTCCTTTACAAGAAGATCTCACTCTCACCACAATATAAGAACAAAAAAAATTTTTACAACAAAAGTACAACTCTCTTCAAAGAGTAGATAAAAAATATAAAAGCTCTCTAGACTTGATATTTCTCTTTTTTTTTGTTTGCTTAATAGATGCTTCTCTTGCTCTATTTGAATGCATGGGAGAAGGGCTTCTTTTATAGGTAAATGAGATGAACTTGATCAAGTGAAGACACCAACTCCAAAGTTTCTACCCACCATAAAAACCATAATCTTGTCTGCCATTTTTGTCAATGTTGTGTTTGAAATTTGAAAATCTACAAAACATAAAAGATATGAACATTTGAATAATCTTTCCAACGCATCAAGAACCAAGTCATTTAGATATTTGTAGCTCAAGATATGGCCAAAACACCATTCTGTGCTCATGTGACTTGATTTTTCTTTCATATGTCAGTCCACCGACTTGTATGTGTATTATGTCGGCCTTCTGTTTGAAATTTGAATTTATTCAAAGAATATGAAATGTGATCCATTGAATCATCTTTCCAATTCCACAAGAATCAAGTCATTTGGATATCTCTAGCTCAAGATATGGACAGCACATCATTCAGTGCTCATATGAGTTGATTTTTCTTCTCTGTGTCAGTCCACCGAATTGCATGTCAATTATGTTGGCCTTCCATTTGAAATTTAAATTTCTACAAAACATATAAAATGTGACCCCATTAAGTCATTTTTCCAATGCCATAAGATTCAAGTCATTTTGATATTTCTATCTTAAGATATGTCCAAAAGAGTATTTGGTGCTCATGTCAGCTGCTTCCCTTTGTCTTTCAACTTGCATGATAATTTGGACAATCTTGCACTTGAAATTTGAATTTCTTTAAAACATATGAAATGTTATAAATTGAGTAAGCTTTCCAAGGGCTTAAGAATCATGTCATTTTGATATTTGTAGAGAAATATATGACCAATTGATTGAACATTGCTCATGTGATATATTCCTTGAATCAAACATTGTTCTTAAACTTTGGTGCCTTTAACATGTAGTCTTCTCCTTAGCTTCAACACTTAATAAGCCTCTTCTTGATTTTACAATTATTTCAATAATCTTATTCTTGCATATAAATAAATATATTAGTAAATCTCAATGAATCAATGTGTATTGTTATCATCAAAATTATCATGTAGCATTATGGCTAACATAACTAGGATAAATAATTAAGTAAATTATGTGAATTAAATATGACACGATTATAATACGTGGGTAATACGTTTAATAACCGTGTCGGATCTGTGTTTTATGTCTTGACACGAATAATTAAATAGGTGACACGACACGACACAAATTGTCACCCTTAATCACAACACAATCCCACGACATTGGACAACGTAAGCAAGTAGGACTAGGCTGACGCACCATGTTATCATTATAAGTTTTACAACAAGGATAGAATCAGCCTTTAACATCACCGTTTAAATTAGCCAAAACTTATTAATTAAAAAATTACAATATATTAGATTGTTGCTAGGTTGGCGTGATATTTATTGAATTCATTAAATTAAAGTGTTGTTCAAACAATTTACTAGATTTACATCTTCCTAAACGGCTTCCCTTTTTAATTTCTTTGGAATCCTTGGAAAAGTATTTTCTTTACTATAAAAGTAACATATATCCGTACCTATAATTATGTTCAAGCAATCCTTTGGAATGAACCATAGGAGTGTAGGATGGCATGTTTATTTCTTTCCCTTTTGCCTCACTTCAGCCTTTTGCTTTAGTCACAAAAATTGTTTCATTATTAGCCGGTCAGTTATTTGGCCACTCGTACCCTATATTTTCTACCCCATTTCTTTTGTTTACGAATAATTAAAAACTCCTATATATAATGTGATTTTTCTCATAATAAAACAAAATTTTATAATTTTTGAATTTAAATTATTTATGTCTTGTAAAAATTATCTTACTTTTAAATTTGTATATTTTAATAAGAAAAATGAAAGATATACCAAACTTAATTTCAAATGTAAGAAAAGTAAATATATATATATATATATATATATATATATATATATATATATATATATATATATATGTGACAAATGAGAAGTGCCCATAAAGGTTACTTTATTCGGTTTTCTTTTGGTTTGAATGGTCAAATTCTTTATTGGCTGGTGACCTTGTTGGGAAACCACAAAAATTTAAATGATTCATTTTATTGTTTCAATATATCACATGCCCTTTCTCAAATTTTGATTATCCTCTCTCGAACTTTAGCTAGCAATCATGCCATCTACATTGTATTAGATTTAGAAAATTTTTAATGTCGCTCACTTTTTTCTTTTTTTTTTTTTTAGTTTTCCTCTTTGGCATTTATAGAAAAATGAAGTACAATTGATTCTCTACTTTTGTTGTGCAAGTACTAGTCTCTTAAATGGGACGAATTATTGGTGAAGTTAAAGTAATTTTTGTCAACTTTAGAAAACAAAGCAGAGTGGAAAGTGATATTTTCAACCAATTTCAAGGATCATTCAGAATATCAAAAATATAATTTTTAATTATTTTCTTTTTAATATTTCTAAAGGAAAATTTAAAAAAATTGAAGGTGGAGAATAGTGTAAATTATTGAAGACCACACTTATTAATACTAAATAAATTAGTGACGAACGGATTGTCTAATTTTAAAATTTGTTTTTATCACACATGTTAAATTATTGATCAATATTTATATCAATATAACTTGAGAAAATAAATTAGAAAAACACAAATCTCTTAAATAATATATCTCATTTTCTAACATTGATGAATAAAATTAATCCAAAAATTACATAGGTACACAAAATTACAAATATCATCTCAAATTAATTTCTAACTATATATTACTTAGTCTTTGTTAATATTTTAGTAATAAATTAAAACTAAATATAAATAATAATCTCAATGTGAAAGGCATTGAAGCAATGAAGCATAACAACCTTTCATTAATTAATTTCTATAACCTGAAAATATTTTGGAGAAATATATATGTACCTTTTGTTGTACGTTAATGATAATTTTAAGAATAATATGAATTACTTTTTCTCTCTTCATATTTCATAGGCACTAGAGCTACCATATTTAATTTTAATCCTTAATGTACATAACCCCGTCATAAACCCATTACCAGACTAACAAAACCTTAACAAAAAAACACCCACCTAAAATAAGGTTACGTGTAATTCGAGTCTCTAGAAAACTTTCCAAAGTAATCTACTGCAAATTTCAGAATCCTATGATAGTGAACATTAATGCTGGCAAAAGGTACTTTTGATTTGATGTTTCAGCCAAATGAAAATGACTAGATAAGATGTGTCAACTTCTTATGAATATGACTGTTGCATCATGTGAATCGGTTCGATAGGGCAGAGTTATTAGAATCACAAATTTAGGTGAGTTGTCCAAAAGTTTCCGAAAGCAAAAAATTACATTAATTAATCTTAAGAAAGAGCTTCAGTTGGTAAAATTTAACTACATATATAATTTCAGGTCAAGAAAATTATTGGGTTTATATATGTAAGGAAGAGATTTTTTGATATTAATTTATAATCATTAATCTCGTCAAATTTATATATTAAGTCAGCATAGAAAATGAGTAGGTAAGTAACCTCCATTCATATTTATCATAAAGTGGTAATTAGTATGTCATGCATGTTTAAACAAGCTCCTAATAGTTCCTGATGATGTTTTAATTAATAATAGCAAAAAAAATAAGGTTTTAGTCAAACTTGCTCTTTAATATTTAATCCCAAAAAATTAAGGGATAGAAATATATCAACAATAGAGTTTAAACAAGCTCCTAATAGTTAATGTCCAGCAATACTAATGGTATTGCCTTACTTCTTTTATATCTTAAATAGAACTCAAACATACTAAAACAAAGTCTTAAAAAAAATGATAATAAAAAAGTGAGAGACCATCAACATAAAGCTTATATATACATGTAGGAAGACTAGTAATAATAGTTGTCATGTTTAGAAGGCTCACTTGAACAACGTCAATGAACCCATGATATGTGTTAGCACTTTGTTGGCTTGACACCATGCAAGTTGAAATTTGACTTTGACTACCAGGCTACAGGATTAACAAATTTCAATTATTGTTAATAAGGTGAGTGACTTTGATGTTGCTTATGTTAATCGATATGGTAATTTTTTAAAATATTAATAAAATGTTTAAGACATGTTAATATATTACCTTAAATTAACAAATATTACAAAATAGATAATTTATTAAACTTTTTATATACAAAAAATAAAATGGAAACCAAATTATATTGTAAAATTGAATCATAAAAGTGTTGAAAAACTAAAACTAATTTTTTTGAATGCATAAATATCCGCAGTCTGTTTCTCTCTCTAAACTTTGGCGAAGAAACAGCACGTGGCATGGTAGATAGAGAGAGTTTAAATTTTGACTGTGTTTAAATGAATTTTGTATTTTTGGTTTGTTGTTTTATCTTTTTTTTTTTTTTATCTTTTTATGTTTTCTTCGTCACACCCATTCATATCTTTAATTAACAAAAATAACTGTAATGTTATATAGTTGGAGAGTACTGTTGGATTAGCCCTGGCTAATTTTACTTTTAATTTAAATCAATAAATATATTTTAGAAATTATGGTTCGTTCGGGGTTGTTAAAGACAACACAAATATGAATAAACAATAATAACAATTTGGAACTAAACCTTTTATTAATTATTTAGTATCATATACAATTAATTTTACTGGTAGCATCCAGGAATCGGTTCATTTCATGCCAATTTGGTAAATGTTGAAACAAATACCATCTAAAAGAATAAGTTAACAAAAAAAAAGAAGATTTCTATATGATTTCTTTTTAAATCATTTTCATTTTTAAGTATTTGATATATAAATAAGTTAAATTATCATTAAAAAATTTTAAAAATATATAGAAAATTATTGTATAAAATTATATTGTGAAATTGAAACATAAAAGTGCTATAGAACTGAGGCTAATTTTCTTGAACACGTAAATATCCACACTCAGTTTTTTTTTTTTTTTAAGTTATCTTCATTACATCCATTCATATCTCTAATTAATAATAATAACTGTAATGTTATGCAGTTAAAGAGTGTTGGATTAGTCTTGGCAAATTTTACTTTTAATTTAAATAAATAAATTCTAGAAAGTATGATCCGGTTAAAGACAACAGAAATACAAATAAACAAGAATTGAAATCAGGAAGTAAACTAATATTAATTGTTTAGCAAATAAATAAATCAGTGAAATAAATAAATTATACGTAAAGGTATTGGGTTTACTTCGAGGTTCAAAAACGTGCGAGGGGCATGTGGGATCCAACTGCCTTCTTTATCGTTCACTGTAAGACCAGGCCATCTCAATAATAAGGGATATTTTCATTTTACCCCTGAAGAAAACTCAAATAACTTTATCACCCTGAATTTTTATTATTGATTTACCCCTCGATTTCACTTTCTTCCGTTAACTTAAATGTTTGAACAGAAGAGAGAAGATTTATCTTATGAAATTACTTTAATACTTTTACAAAAAAGAAATTTTATTTAAAATAATTATATATTAAAAAAATCATCTTCATTGTTTCTTAGCATTGTCATCAACATTATTTCTTCATCATCTCCAACAACCATCCACAGTAACAATATCGTAGAAACACCACCATTACAACATACAATCTCAAACAAAAAATTATTATGTAACAAAATCACAAATCAAAAACTGAAAACACCCTTAGAAAGAAAAAATCAAACCAAGCAACCATCCCTAGAATCAATTCTAACCATCCCAACAACTAAATGCCAGCAACATGCAATAAAATCTGGCAATCATCCCCAGCAACAATTTTAACCATCATTTAGGAAGAAAGGAGAATTTTTCTTCTCTTCATCTCTCTCTCTCTCTCTCTCTCCAGCAAAGCACATAAAAAATGTCACAAATATCCTCCTCATCTAAAAATCAACGATTTCACACTACAAGAATTTTTTTGCATATTTGTCACTTTACAATTTTTTTATTTGACAGTCTTTTAAAAAAGTGAGAAATTTAACCATATCTTAAAAGTCAAACCTATCAATTCATCTTATTTATCACTTTTTGTCTTATTCAGTAACATATATATCACATTTTTATAAAAATATGATAAATATGTGAAAATGTAATTTTTTCTTTTACCTCTTTTGTTTCATTTTTTATTTCAAATATGTGAATATAATATTTAAAATTTTAATAGATTTATCTAAATATAATTAAACAATATAATTTTATTTTAATCTAAAATTAAAAATAATTTTTAAAAATCTTTAAATTACAGATAACATTATTATACGTATGAAAAGAATAAATTTTTAAATATTAAATTTTAGAAAAATGAATTTTTAAATGTGAAAATTTTATGAAATAAATAAAATTATTTTTTAATTTCAAAGTGATCAAAATCACATTATTTAATTGCTTTGATGAAAATTAAGCAATTAAAAATATCAAAAAAATTATTTTACAATAATATAACATTTTAAATATACAAAAAGTTATTATAATTTATTTTAAAAATTAAATTAAAATATTTAGTACTCTAAAATTTATAAAAAATTAATCTAATGGTATAAATGAAAAAGTTTAAAATATAGAGGCTGAAGAAAGGGATGGTTTTGATAATTTTTAATAGATATGGATTTTCTATAATTCTACAATTCTATATAAAGAAATTGACGCAACCCTAAATCTAAATCCCTAATTTCGGTTCTCTCCCTCCCCCGCTCTCAATGGCCAACAAATCACAAAATACAAGCATCATTAACAACAGAGGTGCTTAGCTTAGCAGGTAGACAGAGAGGTGGTCTGAAGTGAACTGAAGCAACAAGGGGCTCGCCACCATCGCCACCCTCACCCTCACCATGGATTTTGTCTTCATGGCTCCGACGCAGTGCTTCAAAGGCAAAAAATCCAAAACCCAATATCAGATCAGCAACAAGAAGACAAAGAAGAGGTTTGACAAGGAGGCGCACATTTGAAGCGGGGTTGATGGCAATACTGGAACCAAACTACCAAGAGGTTTGACATCCAAAACTCGTGATTTATCAAACAGAGCTTGAGGTTGAGGAACGGTATTGGAACCTGACCCCCCTCCTTCCATCATGAACACAAAAACCCATTTGGTAAGCCCTTACCTGATGCTACCTCATGACTAATGCATTTGATTTAATGATTTTAATTCCTTTTTGAATTTAATTATTTGAATTTTTTTATTTGGTGCTTAGATTTGGTTTAGGTGTTTAATTTTTTAATTTTAATTTGGTAAATTGGATGTTAATTAATGTTGGGAGTTTGGGATTTCATTTGTTAAATCTGAAATCACGATATGTTTATCAATTTAATTTGTTTGTGTTTCAAATCCACTAAAGTTATTAATTCATTCCAATTTTACAAATAAAGTCTTATCCTACTTGAGTTATTCGAGCCTAATGAATCACATGTATAGACAAATTATCACTTATCCTTTATGGCATGTTTCCATCTACAAGAAAAGGTTCCAAAAGATAAAAAATTACACTCAGCTTTTTATGCATTTACTCTCTGCGAGGCCCACTTATAAATATTGTAGCTTCTTCTTTGCTATCAACACCTATGAAATGTATGTTATCCAAACAGACAAAAAGATTGATTTAGTTATAGCGTTTTTAATCTTTATTATCTTTACTTCTCTTGCCAAACCAATGATAGTGTATGCATATCATGGGCTAATCCCAACTACGGAGAGATGTGGCTTGCAGCTGGCCATTGATGTTATATGCAATTTGCATTATTTAAATAAGAACTTTTTTTAAAAAATGCGGAGGAAAAAGAACAAGTTTAAGTGGTTAAAAGTGCAAAACATGTAATTGAAAAAAGAAGTGAAAGAGAATACACTTATTGGTTATAAAGCTACGTTACTTGCAACTATTGAAAACTTGTTCGTTTTGGGCAAATTCTCTAATCTTTCTTTTAGTAGCTAATTTCTTCTCTCCCTTGTTACTTTTACTACCTCGCTCTTTCTTCTATATGCTTCTTCTTTCTTATCCTTGTACTCCTTTTACTCTTATTCTTTATATATATATATATATATATAAAGTCAATCGTCAAAGCTTTATAAAGGTGCAGAAGGGCTTTAAATGGCATTTATTGACATTATCTCAAGCATTATATTTTGTTTTTGTAGTCAAAGCTTTGTAAAGAAGTGTAACACAATGACTTTAAATGGCATTTATTAATATTGTCTCATTCATTGTTTTAGGCCACATATTTTTTTACTTTTACAAATAAAAGTTTATCACTTGGTTGCAAGATTTATTTACATAATAATATTCTTTGACCAAGTTAAATTAGGTGGAAACCACTTCTTGATCCGACAAAGGCTAAATTTGGGCAAATTTTATTGAGGACCCTAAGCTTTAAATGATTATTTTCAAGTATCACATTTAGTTTGGGAAGGTTGTTCAAGTTTGTCATGTTCTATGTTTTTTTTTCTCTTCTATTTCTTATTTATTTTGACTACGTAAAAAGGCTTTCTTTAACACTGAAATTTGTCAACTCTAATTCAAGAAAGCTTAGATAGAGATAGAAAGGAGCATCTAACTAAATTTGATTTGCAGCTATACATTTTCAAGTAAATAGTAATATTAGTATATAGCTGCTAAAATGTTATTTTTCAATTATTTTAAACTGCTGATATTGAATTTTAGTGGGCATACAGAATTATTGATACTTTCTTGTTTATTGGTATGAGAATAAAGAACTATTGATACTTTTTTTTTTAGTGAAAGAGTTTTGTATTGAACTTGGTGACTAAGTTTTATTGAGTTTGCTAGGAAAAATTGGCTTTTACATCTATTTATGATAAATTTGTTTGCTAGCTAGCTTAAAGATAGTGGAGATTACTTGGTTGTTTAATAAATTATTAGTTAATAATAGTTATTATATGTTATGTTACCTGCCACAAAAAGGATTAGCTTTGAATTTTGATGACTGGTTTGACTTAATATACCAAATTGAATCCTTGGAGTGAAGTAAATTTATGGATCTCCATTTTCTATTAAGTGACTTATTCATTGTACTTATAGGGAACCAATGATGTTTTGCTTTCTTGAGAGGATATGTCTTGTACACTATTCCTGATTATTCTAAATATCAGTTTACATGTTCCAGGAGTTTCTTTACTTTGAGCCTAAGTTTATTTGAAAATTTGCTCATAATCCAATCTTCCTTTTTTTTTTTGTACAGATTGGTGAGTCAGCTGGTGCTGCTGCACTACAAGAGACTACTCAACTTGTGGAAACAAGGCTTGCATCAAATGCAAAAGCAGTGAAGACTTTGTTTGGTGCAGCTGAGGTTTGGTTTTCTGTCCTCTCTTTTTATCATTGAAATTACATGACACGTGTCAAGTACAAAGTAATGAGGAACTTTTTGGCCCTTATTGAGGATGTCGACGATGTAGCTATGTTTACAGCTTGAGATTGATGGTGATTTCCTATATTTTCTAGCTGATGCAGTAGTTATAGCGGTGAGCATAGTGTCTTATTCATGTTCTTTGCTTTATGATAATTTTCACATTAATGATTTTGATGTTAAAATTTTCAGTTTCAATATGGAAACCCAGACAAAGCCACACCGAAGGTACAGAAGCTCTATGAATTTTCAGATTTCTTGTTATGTATGAAATTGTTCTATTTGAAGTGCTTTAAGTTTTAAGATAATTTAATCACTTTTTCATATTACATGGGGCTACTGTGGTTTTAGTCTCCCAAAATTTTCTTTGTGGTATATCATTGTTTGGTCTTGATCACATCCTTGTGCTAGATGCAGAGATTCAAGTAAAGAAAACTAATGGCATGAAAATCTTGGGCTGGTTTTTCTTCTCTCTCTCATTCTCTATGTAGAATGATTTGGATGCTACGACCAAACCTTCACCTTCTTGAATCTATGAATATGTCTAATATTTTAGTGGTTGCAAAATTTCTTGTGCATTTCATCTGTTGAGGGAAAACATTGTGCATTTCTTGCAATAAACATCTTGCACTGGGTTGAAGTTTGCTATGTTGAAACATGTTGTTATCTTAGTATCGATATTTTTTCACAACAGACATGCAAGCTTGACCGAGAGATTTGAACTCTTCATCTGTGGTCGTGAACTAGCCAATGCATTTTCTGAATTGATTGATCCATTGGACTAGGTAAGCTGATGTGGTCTCTGGATTTGCTAATGTTGTCCACTAACACTTTGAGTTCTAATAATGTAGTATGATTAGCCGTTATGCAACAAATAAGCATGGTATTACCATGCATGTACTAACATATGGGTTTTTAGTGTGGTCGATAATAAAATAGAAGACTCTGTTTATGGAACATTGTTTAATAGAAGAATTCTTTTCAAGGACTTGGTATTAATAACATATGTATAAACTGGAATTCCTATTACTACCAGTGCCTAAGTAGAAGAATGTATAACTCAACACACCACATTGTTGTCCTGCATCAAAAAACTGTGACTATTTTCGTTTAGTTAGAAATCAGAAGATATTGTCATTGATTTTAAATGGTGGCAGAGGGCACGCTTGGAAGAGCAAGTGAGGCAGCATAATGAGAAGAGAGAAGCAGCTGTTTTAGAGACATCAAGTGCAGAAGAAAAATTGGATAAAAATGATGATATCTCATATGAAGTGACTCTTGATTATGACTTTCTGACTGCTTTGGAATGTGGAATGCCACCAGCTTCGGGAATGGTATTGTCATCTTTTGAAATTATTTTGATTGTTCTAGATCATTTTTTGGAAATTTTTTTCAGCTAATATGAATTAATATAACATATGGGACCAAGTTTAGTTCTTGTCTTGTGGATGCTTGTAGATCATGAACCGGTGAAATAATTTTCTCCTTAAGCATATATCATGTGGCTATCTGTGAGTCAAAAAAGTACAAGTTACTGAAGTTTGTTGTGAATAATCACTGTTTTTTAGCATAGATTCTCTGGGAAATTTATGTGGTAGTAATGCTTTATTTATCATTTGCTTACTCATTTATGTTTGTATAAGAGTTTCCCTATAATGGAATTAGGTATGAAATCTCATGTACTTATTCATGTTTTTAATCCGGTTACCTCTGAAATACAAATTATCTTTACCACTAGTTGCAATACTTGATTTGTCATAATGGCAAATATTGTGTTGCTTGATTATAAAAAAGTTTATTTAACATTCCAAACTTGTTATCTTATTTTACTTTCATTGGGAACTTAGGAGTTTTATGAGAAATTTGTTTAATGTGACATATGATACAAATTATGAATTTCTTAAATTTTTTAAAATACCTATTATATATATTAATTTTTTTTAAATACTTGGCGGTTAAAAACTACCAAGTATATTTTTTTTAATTTTTGAAACTATTATACTTGGCGGTCAAAAACCGCCAAGTATATATTTTTTTTAATTTTTAAACCTATTATACTTGGCGTTCAAAAACCACCAAGTATAGTCAGATGCATCTTTGACATTTTGACCGACCGCCAAATATAGTCAATGACTATATTTGGCGGTGCCATTGGTGGTGCTTTTAAGACCGCCAAACATGATGATTTTTCTTGTAGTGCCAAATGGAAATTCGAGATTGAACGTGATGGAGATTGATGGCGGAGATGGGAGGCAGAGGAAAGTGATGATGGCAGAGATGAGAGGGGATGTAGAGGAAGCAATAGGTATGGTGGATATGGGAGGCAACGGAAATGGTAGATATGGGAGGCGCTGGCAATGACAGGAGGCGATAGAGATTGATGTCAGGGATGGGAGAAGCGATAGTGGCTGACATGGGAGGCGATGCAGAGGGAAGTAATGGATATGGCGGAGATAGAAGGCAACGAAGATGGTGGATATGGGAGGTGATGGCAGCAATGGCAAGTGTGGAGATCGATGCAGAGGAAAGCGATGGATGTGGCGAAGATGGGAGGCAATGGCAGTGATGGGTAGTGTGATAAGCCACGTCGATCAAACAGAAGGTTTAAACCAAATCCTAAATATTTGGAAGGAGGTTGATGGGAACGATTACACGAAGCAAAGTCATGCATGGACTGTTATCTTTCTGTTGCATGTATTTTCGATAGTTACTACATGACGCAAAGTCATGCGTACGTGCATGGACTGTTAGCTTTCTGTTGCATGTATTTTCAGCAGTACGTGGAGTCCGTTCCTTTGTTTTCAGCTTACTCTGTTTTTCAGTTTCATGCATGTGGTCTGTTATTTTAAGCAGCTTGAATTATCAATAAAAGAAAAAAAGATTATATTTCAGTATATTGCGGTACATCCTCACCCGAAGAGGAAAATTACGTAAGTTATTTTGGGGGCTAACATTGGTATCAGAGCTGGTTACTTATGGGCACTAACAAAGAGTGAATTGAGCACCTGGAATTGGGACTCGGTACAGTTCAGGAAGGGCTACAGCGAATGGAGGAAGTTCTTCATCATATTTCGAGTATGTTGATCACAAATCAGGAGAACACCAACCACGGCAAACCTCATCGAGAAGGCAATGAGGGAGGTCAGCCGATCGTCTCATCCAAATCAGCCAAGCTTGAATTTCCACGCTTCTCTGGAGACGATCTAACAGAATGGGTCAATCGTGTGCAACAATTCTTTGAATACCAGGGCACTGCAGAGAACCAAAAGGTTTCCATGGCTGCTTACCATCTTGAAGGGGAGGCCAACCAGTGGTGGCAGTGGCTTCGCAGGACGTTACAAGAAAAAGGATATGCGATCTCTTGGGAAAAATTTGAAGAGGAATTATGGGCTCGCTTCGGACCATCAAGATGCGAAGACTTTGATGAAGCTCTCTCAAGGATCACGCAACTGGGAACGTTGAGAGATTATCAACGTGAATTCGAGAAGCTCGGCAACAAGGTGCGTGGATGGACGCAAAGGACTTTGGTAGGGACGTTCATGGGAGGTTTGAAAGCTGAGATTTCGGATGGGATACGGATGTTTAAACCGCAATCTCTCAAGGAGGCTATTAATTTAGCACGTATGCGAGACAAGCAGCTTACACCACAACAACGGTTCACACGAATTCCACCCACAAGAACTCCTCTGGCTCTTCCTCAAACCACGCATGTTGCTCCTACTACCCCTGCTGTTCCAATCAGACGCTTAACATGGGAAGAAATGCAAAAAAAAAGGGCTCAGGGTCTCTGTTTTAACTGCAACGAACGCTTCACAACTGGGCATAGATGTCAAAAACCACAGCTATTACTCTTGGAGGGGCATGCAAGTAACGTGGTATGTGAAGAAATTACTGACCAGCAGACATTGGAAGAAGACCACGGTGGAAATATAGGGGAAGTACAAGACCCTGAATTGGAACCTGAAATCACGTTGCATGCACTTATGGGATGGACTGGTCCAAAAACCATGCGCATAACTACAAGAATGGGCCTTCATGAAGTGGTGGTTTTGGTTGACAGTGGATCTACGCATAACTTCATTAACGATCGTTTGGCAAACTTACTCAGGTTGCTAGTCATTCTTACAGAAGCATTTACTGTCCGGGTAGCCAATGGAGAAAAGCTAAAATGTCAGGGGCGTTACGATAAGGAACGAGTGGAGTTACAAGGCACCGAGTTTTACCTCACCCTTTTTTCTCTACCTTTAACAGGTCTTGACCTTGTACTGGGTGTGCAATGGCTTGAAATGCTTGGTTCCGTGGTCTGTAACTGGAAACAATTAACCATGGATTTTATTTGGAACAATCAAAACCGAAGGCTTTAAGGTGTGGTCGTTCAAGCAATTCAAGTTGCTTCACCCAACGAATTCACAAAGAAGCTTCGCCAAGGCCATGCATTGTTTGCAGTATGCGATCAACCAACTTTGGGCACAGCGTCAAACGGTGCCCCCACACCTGATGATTTGCGGCAAGATATGCAAAAGTTGCTGAAAGACTATGCGGATGTGTTCCAGGAGCCCTCAAGTCTACCACCTGTACACGAGATAGAGCATTGCATTACGCTCAAGGAGGGGACCGAGCCAATTAATATACGGCCATATCGATACGCCCATTTCCAGAAGGAAGAAATCGAAAAACAAGTTCAGGAGATGATGAATTCTGGCCTCATTCGACCGAGCACCAGTCCATTTTCGTCGCCGGTATTATTGGTGAAGAAAAAGGATGGAAGTTAGAGATTTTGCACAGACTACGCGCACTCAATAACGCTACCATCAAGGACCGATTTCCCATCCCAACAGTAGAGGACATGTTGGATGAATTACATGGAGCATCCTACTTTACAAAGCTTGATCTAAGGGCCGGGTATCATCAAGTAAGAGTAAATCCTTCCGACATACTCAAAACTGCTTTCCGAACTCATAACGGTCACTACGAATATTTAGTGATGCCGTTTGGCCTTTGCAATGCACCCTCTACATTCCAGGCCATCATGAACTCTATATTTCGACCTTATCTTAGAAAATTTATTTTGGTTTTCTTCGATGATATTCTTGTATATAGTTCCACTTGGGATAGGCACGTGGTGCATGTTAAACAAACCTTGGAGATTTTGAGGCAGCATCAATTTTATGCCAAGGCCACCAAGTGTGCATTCGGCCAACAGGAGTTAGAATATTTGGGGCACATAGTTACGCCGCAAGGAGTGAAGGTCGATAATCACAAGATTGCAGCCATGGTGTCATGGCCTCAACCGACTAATATTTCTGAATTACGTGGTTTTTTAGGCTTGATAGGATATTATAGGAAATTTGTTCGAAATTATGGCATCATTGCTCGACCCCTTACCAACCTCCTTAAGAAAGGGCAGTTCGGATGGAACAAGGAAGCCGAAATAGCCTTTGTGACTCTAAGCAAGCGATGACCACCACACCTGTTTTGGCCATGCCCAATTTCAACGAGTCCTTCACCATAGAAACAGACGCTGCAGAGGACGGAATAGGCGCAGTTTTAACTCAACAAGACAAGCCCGTTGCCTTTATGAGCCGTGCACTGGGAGTTACAAAGAAATCGTGGTCAACCTATGCCAAAGAAATGCTTGCAATTGTGGAGGCTATACGTGTATGGCGACCATATTTATTAGGGAGAAGGTTCTTCATCCAAACTGACCATCACAGCTTAAAATATTTTTTGGAACAACATTTGGCAACACCAGAACAGCAAAAATGGGTAGCCAAATTGCCAGGCTACGATTACGAGATTACATATCGGCCAGGCCGTGAAAATTCTACAGCAGATGCCCTCTCACGCAAGCCCAACAGTCCAGTCCTTAATCACCTCCATGTACCCACCATATCCATGTGGGATGATGTCCGAAAGGCATATGCAGGAGATCCATACATTCGGTCAGTCGCTCGATTGGCAAAGACTCAAACCGAAGGGCCATATACACAACGACAGGGGTTATTTTACTTCAAAGGCAGGGTACTCATTCCTTCCCAAGGGGAGTTACGGAAAAGGCTGATACATGAGGCTCACGATACAAAAATCGGGGGGCACTCAGGAGTGTTGCGGACGTTGAAACAGTTGGCTCAACAGTTTTACTGGCCTAAAATGTATCGCGACGTCCACGAATACATCCAGCGCTGTGAAGTATGCCAAAAAATGAAATCTTAGACACTCTCACCTGCCGGTCTTCTCCAATCGTTGCCCATTCCGTGCCAAGTTTGGGAGGATATCACGCTAGACTTGGGCAAGGACACAATATTTGTAGTAGTGGATAGGTTAAGTAAATCTGCACATTTTTTAACCTTAATGCATCCATTTACTGCTAAAGGTGTGGCTGAAAAATTTGTGGAAGGAATTATCAAGTTGCATGGCATGCCAAAATCCATCATCAGTGACCGTGATCCAATCTTTATTAGCAGGTTTTGGCAAGAATTTTTTCAAATGTCAGGCACCAAGTTACACCTTAGCTCCGCCTACCATCCGCAAACCGACGGTCAAACAGAAGTGGTCAATCGCTGTGTGGATCAGTATCTTCAGTGCTTTGTCCATCAATGGCCGCGTAAGTGGAGTGCCAACCTTCCTTGGGCTGACCTATGGTATAATACGACGTACCATGCTTCAACGGGAATGACTCCATTCCAGGCGTTATATGGGCGTCCGCCCCTTCTTTTCCATTTTATAATAATGGTTTCTCTTCCGTCAACGACGTGGATGTGCAATTGATAACTCGAGATGCAATACTACGGCAGCTCAAGGCCAATCTGGAAGCCTCCATCAATTGCATGAGAAGAGATGTAACGTTCGACGTGGGGGAATGGTATTACTCATACTACATCCTTATCGGCAACAATCAGTTTTTAGACGTGCCCATCAAAAACTTACCAGTCCATTTTTTAGGCCGTATCCTGTGGTACAAAAAATTGGCGCCGTTGCTTACAAACTATAGCTGCCAACGGGAGCTCACATTCGCCCAGTTTTTCACGTTTCTCTCTTGAAGAAATTTATTGGCAATCGTACACTACCCTCTAATGAATTGCCACCCGTTACTGATGAGGGCACGGTCGTACTTGAGCCTCAGCACATTCTGGATACCCGCTGGGTCAAAAATGGAAAGAAATTTGCAGAAGAACACTTGGTTCAATGGAGACATCTGCCCCCAGAAGATGCCACGTGGGAGACGCATCGGACTTTGCTCGAGCAATTTCCAGATGTGGACCTTGCGGACAAGAGTCCAACCAGTGGGGAAAGTATTGATAAGCCACGTCGATCAAACAGAAGGTTTAAACCAAATCCTAAATATTTGAAAGGAGGTTGACGGGAACGATTACATGAAGCAAAGTCATGCATGGACTGTTTTCTTTCTGTTGCATGTATTTTCGGTAGTTACTACACGACGCAAAGTCATGCGTACGTGCATGGACTGTTAGCTTTCTGTTGCATGTATTTTCGGCAGTACGTGGAGTCCGTTCCTTTGTTTTCAGCTTACTCTGTTTTTCAGTTTCATGCATGTGGTCTGTTATTTAAGCAGCTTGAATTATCAATAAAAGAAAAAAAATTATATTTCAGTATATTGCGGTACATCCTCACCCGAAGAGAAAAATTACGTAAGTTATTTTGGGGGCTAACATAGTGACGAAGGGGGAGGCGATGGAGATGGTGAAGCGATGATGACAATGAGAAGGAAGATGGAAAAAAAAGTTTTATTTTTCGAGGGGTTATTAATAATTATATATATTAAATATACCTAAAAAATTTATTATTTTGATTGTTTTTATAAAAATAATTATTTTTACTTTTAGTGTCATCTATATATTATTTTTTATTTTCTACTTTACCCCTTGTACCGTTGAATCAACGGAAGAAAGTTAAATTGAGGGGGTAAATGTAAAAATAAAAAATTCAGAATCGAAGCTTTGCTCAGGGGTGTAAAAGAAATATCGCTAATAATAAATGCTCGTTTCACTTCATAATTATTGCATGCCGTTCACATTTTGCATTTGAATAGACAGGAGCGGGTGGGTGACAATAATGAAAAGGGGAAGGTTAATTATCGGAGGCGTTGGCTAGGCCGGTCAGTTGTGAGAGAGCTATCTGGACAACCAACTGGCCTTTGCCTTTTTCTTGTCACTCAAATTTTTTTTTTTTTGATTTTTCCAAAACCCTTTTTTCTCTTTAATGGTTGGATTTGATTTCCAAGAGCCTTCAATGGTTTGGTCTTTTTAGTGAAAGAGAGTGATCGATCACGGATTGTATTGACAACTTATCACAGAAAAAGACCTCACAATATAAACAATTATTTTCACAAAATTATATCTCATGAATTACATTTGGACTATGTGCCTGTCATTCCCTTGATTATGTTCAATCTCCTTGCAAATTTGTACTGAAAACTTCACTTGGAGTTTACCCACGATCACTTTGCTGCATCTCAGTTTGCGCCATTGAATTAATATTAATTAATATATCTAGAATGTAAACGAATAACAATATTGTTTTAACGACAACATCAACATTTGGGTATTTAAAAGTTGCAGATACTGTAAGTTTATTAGTCGTTAATGATTCATGTGTATACTCTCACATTTTTATCTTAAATTCCATCAACAACATAGCATCTGGTATTGTAAAATTTCTCCTGAAATGGTACCAATATTTGCCACAACACCAAATCCCAAGAATACCATCACCGTGTGATGAAATTGAAGATCAGACGGCTCTTCTAAAGCTCACTTCTCTGGTCTCATCAGAACAACTACGTGAAAAAAAAAAAAAATGAAAACACCAAGACCTTTGTTGAGAAAACAATACATATGTGGTCCTCAAGATTTTCGAACTATTGGCATGTGACAAGACATCTCCTGTGTGAGCACGTGGGTGCTATCCCTTCGCTTTCGGGAATTTGGAGACCAAGAAGAGTAAAAAAAAGAGAAGTAATTGTGATTTGTGAGATGTTAGATAATCATTAATGTCCAAGTGTGAGATGTTGGGATTAATTGTTGATGAGAACTCTTAAAACATAATTTTACGAACTGATTGGCTAATCAATTGAGTTAGCTTCATTAAAAGATCTCAAATTGAAATAACATAATTTTTTCGTTCTCTTTTGAGTACACGAAATCCAAATAGTTTAAGAAACGTCAGATAAATTACTTGTTGTATTAATAATAATTACAGGATATTATTAATATTTGTATATAATAATTTTTTTTGCGGCTTCCACCTTTTATATAATAAAAATGAATTTATTACATAGTAACCGATAAACAATAAATGTTATAAAGTATAATGATAATTTTGTATAATTACTCGGCATTAATTATTTTCTTACTAAAGTAGAATATGAGAAATTGGTTAAATTTTTATAAAAATAAGTTTAAATAGCTGATTTAAATATTTTTTATCAGTGTATGATACGAGAAATCTGTCAAAATTATAATAAGTGAATGTCAAATCAAACTTCTAATGATAAATTTAATTTAAAGAAAATGGAAAAGAAAAGTCTGAGCATGAATACGAAAAAGCATATATCATATATAAATAGAAGTAATGCACATGGTTAACGTCAGCTAAGAAGTTTGTTTTTAACCATTGTTGTTCTCCCTTTAAAGCCTTTTTATGGGTTAAGATGACGGGTCTCTGTACTCATTATAGCAGTAGCCAAGAGAACTCATCCAAAGGACGCAAATGACGATGACTATTCGGCACCATTCATTCGGTGATATTTCGAAGACATCATTTCCCATTTCATGTGCCTGAAACTTCTCTCTCTCAGTCTGCCACTTCTCTTTTCAGTCATCGAATCAATATGCAATATAATTATTAGTTTTGGGAAGGAATAATAAAATTATGCAAGCAATATACAAGTTAATTTTAATAAAAAAATAATTTATATATAAGAATATTTAAGACTGTTATATAATATCAGATGAAGTGCATTAAATGCCTCATTAAATGACCACCTGCCTATCCTAGCCCTCAAACAAAGAACTGAGTGACCTCTTAGGTGGTTTGATATTTACAGACCTTGGAGTATGTTTTCTGAGGGTCACGGTGGTCGTGTTCCGACTTGGCAAGGCAAATTATGATGGCTGGAGCAAGTCTCTTAAGAATTTTGGTGGAAGTGGGTTCATCCCAAGCATGGAGCAGTGCAATGATTTCTTTCTGCTGGCGACAAAACAGAGCTCAATGGTAATCTTCTAATCATTTGCAAATTCCGAAATTCGAAAAGGTTTTGACTTTTGTGAAGGGTTGATTTCGGTTGGTTAATCTCTATGCAGGTGATGACTTCTGGTTTGAAGACCCGAATGGGGATCCAATGGAAGTGTTTTGGTTACAAGGTTTTCACTTGATCCACTGCAGTTACAATAGCTTGTGGCAGGGCAAATTTATCCAACCTGATCAGGACATGTTCCAATGAGGCCATCTCTGTGCTGAGTTTCATGCTGGCTCAAGAGCCATTTGTGGCGGACCAGTGTATGTTAGTGACAAAATTGGACGCCATAGTTTTGATCTTCTAAGGAAGGTTGTTTTACCAGATGAACCACCCTTAGATGGCAGCATTGCCTTTATGTGATTCCTCTCTTTGATGGCAAGACCTTGCTCAAACTTTGGAATCTGAACAAGGTACATAGTCAATAATCCATATTTTAATTATTATGTGAAAACTTCGGATATGATCCAGATGTTAAAGTATCTTGGTGTTGAAATGCAGTTTGTTGGGGTAATCGGTGTATTCAACTGTCAAGGAGTTGGATGGTATGTCCTCGAGATTTCATAAAATTGTATATAAAGACATCTCTTAATCATACTAAACTTAATCAGTGGTTAAACTTGAGTTATTACGAGCAAAACATTTATTATTAACTGAAACCGACAACAATTAAGGATATATATCCCGAAACCCATCTAAAATTATGTATTATGTGCAGTGTTATTTATTGTATAAATCATGCCATAATATGGTAAGTAATATATTCAGTAATTTTACATCACTTTACACATTTTTTAGGATAAGTTCTGTAGTTAATATTTAGTACATTACACACAATATTTTTTTTAGCAAATACATAAATAGTGTTTCTTTAGCGTGTCTAGTAACGAGTTATAATTTGTTAATATTTTTCCCTTTTTCCTTTTTTCTTTTAAAATTAATTACCTCAGTCAGAATTTTTTTTTTAAGAGTTGAAAATAAGCTTTAAGGCTTGGCTGGTATTTCATAATATTAATTTTCATTTTCCTTATCAAATAGATCAAAAAATCTCCTTTGATATATATCATTGATGGGTCACAACTTATTACATTTTATTTCAATCCATCAATTTAGTTATTTCTCTAGGAATGATAAAAAGAGTAGGTAGGGTAAAAAATTTAATCCTCACGTTATGACGGGATGGAAATAGGTTTACTACTCCTCATCTTGAACCCATCTACATCCTACAATTACATTAAAAAAAAATATATATATATATATATTATTTTCATTTTCATATAATATAGTATTATTATATATAAAAATATATAACATTTAAGCATTTAAACGCTTGTATTATATAAAGAGTTGTGTGTTTAACACTTTAAACCTCAAATTCTAGAAACTAAGGAAAGCCACAGGAAGAGAAAGAAAGGGGAGAGAAAAGAGCAGAAAAAGTGGGTGATTTTTAACTAGCTTTGAATGAGAGGTAAGGAGTTTTTTAACCTCACTCTCTTTTATGCAGCTTTTGTTTGTTTACTTGATTAATCTGGTTTGATAATATTTTAGCTTGTATTTTGTAAAAATTTAGTTCATAATTCATGATACTTAGATCAAAATTTGATTGCGGGGTTGCGGGTTGGTGTGGTTGGGGAATAACGAACTTGAGTTTCATGTGAATATTGATTTTTGAGTCAACCCTTATTGTGTTTGTATTGGTATTTATTGACTAGCAGTTAGGCAATATCTCTTTTGTTCAAGAAAATAGACATGTTGAGCTTTGTTTTGCCATTAGTTAAACTTGATTTTGTGTTGAAATGGATTTTTGGTGAATTTTTGAAGAAATATGTTATGTCCTAACTCCATTATTTGAGGAAATGATTGTTGAAGTATAGGCACAGTAGACAAAAAAAGAGGAAAAATAATTGCTCAGAGAAATAATAAGTAAACATAAAAATATCAATTTAAAGGAAATTTCTAAAAAGAAAAGAATTGCATAGGGATCTTTTTATCAAAATAATTAAGAGAGATTGGATTTATTAAAGAATTATCACTTCTAATTAAGATTTTGTACTTTGATACTAAAATTTAGACAATGTTGTCTAACACATGAGAGGATGTTAAACACATGTTTACTATTATTGTTTAACGTAATTAACAAGTTAGGCAATGTTGCTTAAGAAATTTGACATAACTATTAAAAAAGCTCTCAATGAAAATATTTTTGTTTATTCTATCACGCTTGACTTTACAAAAGAATTGAAAATTGATAAGCTTCAAAACAAACTTTTAAATTCAATTACTTTTTACTAAAAACACTTTTTTGTTGTCACTTGACTTCATCATCAGAGTCATGAGTTAACCTTACAACTTTATATAACCTTTTATTAGATATCTTAACCTGCATATTTCAAATTTCCCCTTCTCTTTTTAGTATAATTCCAACATAAACACTTAATGGTGTGATTGATGCACACGTCAATTATAATTCTATAATTATTTGTGACCCTTTCAATAGTAGGTGGGTGTTAGTTACATAAACTTTTTAATGCGAATCCTACAATTGCTCACTTTTTGGCATTATCCCACGTATGTTTTTAACTCTAACAAGTTATACAGGTATTTAACAAGGCTAATAATATTGTCTAATGAATTTGACACCACTATTAACTAAAATAGATGTCAATTGAATGGTATTCTTCTTGCTTCATCCCTATCCGACTTAACAGTAGAATTAAAATTGATAGACTTAAAAATAAACTTTTAAATGCAATTATTTTAATGAAAAACTCTTTTCTTTAAGACGTTTTCCTTTCTCTCTAATCTCTTACTTCATCAAACTCAAGTTTTAAAACACAACAACAACATCTATCTGATCAAGCTACGCACTTATTTGGAATTCAGTGAATGGCATTCTTCGAAATTCAAACACATTTAAATTAAAAAAGAATTAGAAACTGATATGCTTCAAAACAAATTAGCTTTCAAATATATATGTACGTAATTATTTTATACTAAAAACATTTTTCTTTTCTTTCTAATCTCTTGATTTCATCACACTTAGGTAAACTCGAATAAACACCCCTTTAATAGGTATCCCAAGCTACATAGTTTGAATTATTCGACTCTTCCTTTTTGGAAGATTTCCAACAAGACCACTTCTTGTTGGGCTTCATACACATCAATTTTGATTCATTAATTATTTAGAATCTTTCAATAGGAGGTGGGGTGTAGACACAAAACTTTTCAATGTGAAGCTCATAAACATTCACTTTTTGGTATTATCCCAAGTACTTTTAGCCCTAGGTGTGATCCACGTTGTGATTTTTGATGTGTTAATAATATATATATATCTCTAACTCTCATTTTTTTTTTAATTTCAAATGATATGATTATCAACATTGATTTGATAATGTTAATTATACTTATTAAATGCCATGGATTAAGGTGCTTAGTCCTTTAATTTTGTGAAATGCATTGATTTGCATATACAAAAATTTTTATGCTTCATTTGGCCCAATTAGTTGACTAGGAATGGGATTAGAGCTGCTTACCCCATAGGAAACTAGGCCTAAATGCTTGTATTATATAAAGATTGTGTGTTTAACAACACTTTATACCTCAAATTGTAGAAACTAAGGAAAGCCACGGGAAGAGAAAGAAAAAGGGAGGGAGAGAAGAGAAGAGAAGAGAAGAGAAAAGAGGAGAAAAAGTGGGCGATTTTTTACAAGATTTGGATGAGAGGTAAGGAGTTTTTTAACCTCACTCTCTTTTATGCATCTTTTGTTTGTTTACTTGATTAATCTGGTTTGATAATGTTTTAGCTTGTATTTTGTAAAAATTTAGTTCATAATTCATGATACTTAGATCAAAATTTGATTGCGGGGTTGCGTGTTGGTGTGGTTGGGGAATGACGAACTTGAGTTTTATGTGAGTATTGATTTTTGAGTCGGCCCTTATTGTGTTTGTATTGGTATTTATTGACTAGCAGTTAGGCAATATCACTTTTGTTCAATAAAATAGACATGTTGAGCTTTGTTTTGCCATTAGTTTAACTTAATTTTGTGTTGAAATGGATTTTTTGGTGAATTTTTTGAAGAAATATGTTATGTCCTAACTCTATTATTTGAGGAAATTGATTGTTGAAGTATAGGCTAAGTAGACAAAAAAGAGGAAAATTAATTGCTCAGAGAAATAATAAGTAAACATAAAAATATCAATTTAAAGGAAATTTCTAAAAGAAAAGAATTGCATGGGGATCTTTTTAGCAAAATAATTAAAAGAGACTGGATTTATTAAAGAATTATCACTTCTAATTAAGATTTTGTACTTTGATATTACAATTTAGACAATGTTGTCTAACACATGAGAGGATGTTAAACTCATGTTTAGTATTATTGTTTAACGTATTTAACAAGTTAGGCAATTTTGTTCAAGAAATTTGACATAACTATTAAAAAAGCTCTTAATGAAGATATTTTTCTTTATTCTATCACGCTTGACTTTACAAAAGAATTGAAAATTGATAAGCTTCAAAACAAACTTTTAAATTCAATTACTTTTTACTAAAAGCACTTTTATGTTGTCACTTGACTTCCTCATCAAAGTCATAAGGTAAGCTTACAACTTTAGATAACCTTTTATTAGATATCTTAAGCTGCATATTTCAAATTTCACCTTCTCTTTTTAGTACAATTCCAATATAAACACTTAATGGTGTGATTGATGCACACGTCAATTATGATTCTATAATTATTTGTGACCCTTTCAATAGTAGGTGGGTGTTAGTTACATAAACTTTTCAATGCGAATCCCACAATTGCTCACTTTTTGGCATTATCCCACGTATGTTTTTAACTCTAACAAGTTATACAGGTATTTAACAAGTCTAATAATATTTTCTAATGAATTTGACACCACTATTAATTAAAATAGATGTCAATTGAATGGTATTCTTCTTGCTTCATCCCTGTTCGACTTAACAATAGAATTAAAATTGATAGACTTAAAAATAAACTTTTAAATGCAATTATTTTAATGAAAAACTCTTTTCTTTAAGACGTTTTCCTTTCTCTCTAAACTCTTACTTCATCAAACTCAAGTTTTAAAGCACAACAACAACATCTATCTGATCAAGCTACGCACTTATTTGGAATTCAGTGAATGGCATTCTTCGCAATTCAAACACGTTTAAATTAAAAAAGAATTAGAAATTGATATGCTTCAAAACAAATTAGCTTTCAAATATATATGTACGGAATTATTTTATACTAAAAACATTTTTCTTTTCTTTCTAATCTCTTGATTTCATCACACTTAGGTAAACTCGTATAAACACCCCTTTAATAAGAATCCCAAGCTACATAGTTTGAATTATTCGACTCTTCCTTTTTGGAAAAATTCCAACAAGACCGCTTCTTGTTGTGCTTCATGCACATCAATTTTGATTCATTAATTATTTAGAATCTTTCAATAGGAGGTGGGGTTTAGACACAAAACTTTTCAATGTGAAGCCCATAAACATTCACTTTTTGGTATTATCCCAAGTACTTTTAGCCCTAGGTGTGATCCACGTTGTGATTTTTGATGTATTAATAATATATATATATATATGTATATCTAACTCTCATTTTATTTTTTAATTTCAAATGATATGACTGTCAACATTGATTTGATAACGTTAATTGTACTTATTAAATGCCATGGATTAAGGTGCTTAGCCCTTTAATTTTGTGAAATGCATTGATTTGCATATACAAAAAATTTTATGCTTCATTTGGCCCAATTAGTTGACTAAGAATGGGATTAGAGTTACTTACCCCATAGGAAACTAGGCCTAAATGCCTGTATTATATAAAGAGTTGAGTGTTTAACAACACTTTATACCTCAAATTCTAGAAACTAAGGAAAGCCACGGGAAGAGAAAGAAAAAGGGAGTGAAGAGAAGAGAAGAGAAAAGGGGAGAAAAAGTGGAAGATTTTTTACTAGCTTTGGATGAGAGGTAAGGAGTTTTTTAACCTCGCTCTCTTTTATGCATCTTTTGTTTGTTTACTTGATTAATCTGGTTTGATAATGTTTTAGCTTGTATTTTGCAAAAATTTAGTTAATAATTCATGATACTTAGATCAAAATTTGATTGCAGGGTTGCGTGTTGGTGTGGTTAGGGAATGACGAACTTGAGTTTTATGTGAATATTGATTTTGGAGTCAGCCCTTATTGTGTTTGTATTGGTATTTATTGACTAGTAGTTAGGCAATATCACTTTGGTTCAAGGAAATAGACATGTTGAGCTTTGTTTTGCCATTAGTTTAACTTGATTTTTTGTTGAAATGGATTTTTGGTGAATTTTTTAAGAAATATGTTATATCCTGATTTGAGGAAATTGATTGCTGATTTTATGGGATTCAAAAGCAGATGCAGCTGCAAACCTGAATTGATCTTAAACCAGTACACCTGTAAAAAGATGCTCAAAACTAGTTTGCAATGAGGACGAAAGAATATTGTTTTCATTTCATTTTATTTTTTTTGTTGTTGTTTTTTTATTTTTGTGAGATTGTATCCAAATTCATGGGGAATCTCCAAATTGCATCTTTGATTTAAAAACTATTTTCAGATTGCAAACCAAAGCCTCTAACTCTCAATTTTAGATTATAATGAAATTTGTAGACTATGGGAATAACATAATATAGATGCGTATCTATGATTTTATGCCTTGGGTTAATATCTCAAAAAGCTAATATATTATGTATGGCTGATGGAAGCATTTGATATATATCTTTTTGACGATTTCATTCTCTAAGTTGCCAATACTTTTAGGAATTATAATTTGTGGTTTGAGATATTCTTAATTATAAACTGTAGATATGAGTCTCAACTTGTGTATTTGTTAGAGCTAGTCTTAGCATTTAATAAGACTGGTGGCTGAATTAAAGTACACATAGCTTAAGCCTTGGTTTCTCTTTATGTTGGGGCTATAACAACCTTTGGTTGTTCTCTCCAAAAGAAGTGGACATGAGAGAAAGTGAGATGAGTGGGAAATGCTGAGGAGGCTAGATGAGTATAAGGGAAGTGGGAAAGTCTTTAATAAGTGGGTTGTCTAGAGGCCGTAAGAGCAGAAGAAACGTAAAAGTGTAGAGAAAGCTTGTGTACAGTAGCTAAGTGCAGAAGCTATGAGAGCGGTGAAGGAGTTGGGAGTTCTCTAGACCAAGTGGAGAGCTGTAGCTGCACTTATGAACTAGACCAAGTGACGCAGTAGTTTAATATGTTCTAGTGAAGCAAGGAAATTAGGGGTGACAATTTTTGACATGACACTCGAACACGACTTAACACGACACGAATTTAAGCGGGTTTGGGTTTTGGCATATTCGTGTTCGTATCGAAGATGTCAAGCCGTTTAATAATCGTGTTGTGTTCGGGTTGAGAGTCTTCAACACACGAACACGATTATGACACAAACACGATTATAACACGAGTAACATCAATAAATATTGTATACGATTGACACGATAACATGATTAACACTAGGGGTGTTCACGGGTCGGGTCGGGTTTAAGCCCGACTCGACCCGAAACCCGATCGGGTTGGATTATTTTGACCCGATATTGGGTTTTTTAAAATAATGACCCGACATTTAACCCGTTATATCGGGTCGGATCGGGTCGGGTTGATCGAGTTTAGTCTTATTTCATAACAAATACCAAACCCGATTATAAACCGATTACCCAAAAACCCAACCCTTGTAACCCGAAATCGGGTTATTTACCAATAAGACCCGATTGAAACCCGGCCCAACCCAATTAACCCGCTCGGGTCGGGTCGGGTCGGGGTTAATTTGAACACCTCTAATTAACACGAATATTGACACGAACACGATTATGACACGAGTAACACGAATACATATTATACGATTGACACAATAACAAGATTAACACAAATATTGATATGATTACATATTAAATTTAAAAATATTAAACTTTTTAGATATTTTAGTCCCTACATGTATCCAAATTTTAAAATAAAAATAGAATTTAAAAAACCTAATAAATTTTAAAACTTAAGATATTTTTGTCTTTTAACAAAAGTTGGAAACCTAATTCTATAACGTGTCATAATCGTGTCAATCAGGTCATGTCAATAATGTAAATGTGTCTTAATCGTGTTAGACGGGTCGTGTTCGTATCTAACACGATTACGACCCGTTTATTATTCATGTTAGCATGTCGTATCATGTTACCCGTTTAATAATCATGTCGTGTTCATGTCGTGTCATAGTGACACGAATATAAACGTGTCGTGTTCGTGTTAGGTCAATCTTTATCGTGTCACAGCTCGACACAACACGAACACGACCCGCGAACACGAATTGCCACCCCTAAAGGATATGGATTCAATTCAGTTCTATGTCCTTTTGCTTTTCAACATCAATGGTAGCCTTGTAGCAATATCGATGAGCAACAAACAAAAAATATATGAAATTCAACATCCTAAACCCAGCTATAGCACAGTAAATATTGTCTAACTTTTCATACTTTGGATTTAGGGGAAATTAGCCAGGGTCATGTCTTCCGGGGTAGTGATTGATTATGCGCAATAAAATTCTGTTCAAGAAACTTGTCACATTCATGCTGAAAGAGACTAGAGAATTACCAATACTTCTTATGTGATCAAGAAATTGCACATTATAGAATTCAGTCAAGGTAAGAAGGATGCATACCTCAAAGAACTCTTCTCAAAAAATTGGGGAAGGGACTACATAACTGAGATGGGTGCAACCCCACTACGGTTCGAATGTAAAATGGTTGAAGTCCTCTTCTTTGCTTTTGAATAAATGCAACCACTAACATTAAAGTGATTGAGCAAAAGTATCTCATTTCAATTCTTTAAAGAATCGTAACCTCATCTTCTTGTTTAGTGATCTTTTCGAGTTTTGGGATGACACGATCTTAGATTGGAGGAATAACTAACATGACAATTGAATTCACAATAGTTAACAAAACCATTGGGATCTCAAAGTTGGTTTCATTTAGATGATGGTCCATCGTGTAGGCTTGTAGCATAATTAAATGCATGGTTTTCATAGAAAAGAAGTCAATAATGGTGTATAATCATATTGAAAGAATATGAAGTAGGCATTTAACTTTTTTAATTTATTGGATACTACATAGTTTTCATGGATCATTCGGCTTTATTTGATTCTTCCCTATTAAAGCTGTTTTATTTAAGAACCCTAACAAATAAAATATATATAATGTTAGCATTTATGATTAAGTAATTGATGAAATATAAACAAATCATAATCATATATAGATATGCATTAAAATGTATTTGTAAATAGACATATTTAAAAATTAGTTAAAAAATCTTAATTTGATATAACATAATAAGTTAAAAGAATGGAACCTAAGGCGATGGTTTGAGAGAGTTTTGAAATTATATTTTTCTTCAACGGAGGATTATAGATAATCTTATCTTTAACATGATTAATTGGAAGTTGAAGCCCCTACTTCTTATAAGCTATAAGAAACACTTGAGCAATGTTAGAAATAATTTGGTCTCTGATTTAACATGTACGTAAACTCTACTCTTCATAAAAAGAAGGATCGCTGGAAGGAACATGCTTATGGCAAATACTGCAAATGTCTATGCCCAACGAATGATTGAAAGATAAATCATGACCATTGTATTGATGACAAAAACAATGTTGAAAACAGTATAGTACCAATACTTAAAAAAATGATTGATAGCTTTTCTTCTTTTTTTAGTAGTTGAATCGAATTGATCTACTGTAAAAGGAACACCGCATGTCCTCATTGTATCACTGTTTACAGATAACCAGAACATTGTCATAATAAGAAGTGCCATTTGATAGCTTGTGGCTGCCATTCCTTGGCCAAGGATTTCGAAGATGGATTTTGATACTCTGCTTCGGTTTGTGGTAGCCATGCATTAGCCAGGAATTTTGATATTGGATTCTAATACTCTGTTTGGGGTTTTCTTCTATGAGGTTATTTGTGGTGACTAGGCAATGTTCTTATTTGATGGCTTATAGCAGCCATTCCTTGGCCAAGGATTTCGAAAGTGGATTTTGATACTCTGTTTGGGTTGTGATAGCCATGCATTAGCCAAGGATTTTGATCTTGGATTTTGATACTCTGTTTGGGGTTTTCTTCTAAAAGGTTATTTGTAATGACTAGGCGATGTTCTTATTATGGCAATATTTTGGTTTTTTGTAGACAGTGGTGTAATCAAGACATACAGTATTCCTTTTACGGTGGATCAATTTCATTTAACCATTGAAAAAGGAAGGAAAGCTATCAATCGCTTCTTTAAGTACTAGTACTATACTATTTTCAATATTGTTTTTGTCATTAGTGTAATAGTCGTGATTTATTTTGCAATCATTCATTAGACATGGACCTTTACAGTGTTTGTCATATACATGTTCCTTTCAACGATCCTTCTTTTCATGGGGAGAAGAGTTCAGGTACATGTTAACACAGGGACCAAGTTGTTTTCTAGCATTGTTCAAGTGTTTATTATGGCTTATAAGAAGCGAGGGCTTTAGCTTTCAGTTGATCATGTTATAGATGAAATTTCATATGATCATTCATTGAAGAAAAATGCAGTTGCAAAACTCTCTCTTAACCCTTCGCTTCATGTTCCATTCTTTTAACTTATTATGTTATATTGAATTAAGAATTTTTTACTGATTTTTAAATATGTCTATTTACAAATATTTTTTTTAATGCATATTTATATATGATTATGATTTATTTATATTTTATTAATTACTCAATTATAAGCACTAATATTACATATGTTCTGTTTGTTTAGGTTCTTAAACAAAATAGCCTTAATAGAGAATAATCAAATAGGGCTGAATGATATATGGAAACTATATAGTATCTAACAAGTTGAAGAGGTTAAATGTCTGCTTCATATTCTTCCAATATGATTAGCCACTATTATTGACTTTTTTTCTATTAAAATCATGTATTTAGTTATGCTACAACTCTACACAATGGATCGTCACCTAAATGGAACTAACTTTGAGATCCTAATAGTTTCACTAACTATTGTGAATTTGATTGCCATGTTAGTTGTTCTTCCAATCTACGATCATTTCATCTCAAAACTCAAAAAGATCACTAAAAAAGAAGGTGGGATTATGTTTCTCCAAATAATTGAAATGGGATAACTTTAACTCAGTCACTTCAATATTAGTGGCTGCATTTGTTTAAAAGATAAAAAAAGGGCTTCAGTCATTTTACATCCTAATTATAGTGGGGTTGTACCCGTCTCAGTTATGTGGGTCATTTCTCAACTTATTCTATAAGAGCTCCTCGAGGCATGCATCCTTCATGCCTTTACTGAATTCTATAATAAGAAGTATTGGAAATTCTCTAATCTCTTTTAGCATAAGTGTAACAAGTTTCTTTAGCAGAATTTTCTTTCGCATAATCAATCATTACACCAAAAGACATGGCCCTGATTGGCTGTCCCTAAACCCAAAGTATAAGACGTTGGATAATGTTTACTTTGTTATACCTAGGTTTGGGGCATTGAATTTCATATATTTGTTTGTTGCTCATCGATATCGCTACAAGGCTGCCATTGCTTGCTATTGAAAAGCACCAGAACATAGAGCTGAATTTCATTTTCCTTGCTTCTCTATGGGCATCAATCCCAAAGGCGTTTCAAGATTTTAGTTTCTTTTTTATTCACCATAATTCAGTGCTACCTTTGTGTTTAGTGAAGATGGAAGTAGTTCTATTCTCTATTTTTGTAACCTCTTGTTGAGGAAGAAAATTAATATCTCGAGTGAAACCTAATAATCACAAGTCTAGTATCAACAAAACTGTAATAAGCTTTACAATCACAAAGCATTATTGCATGTGAAGAAGAACTAGCACACTTATGAATGTTTCCTACCACCACGAGACCACTTTGAGTAAGTTTTCACACTCTCTTTCATTGTTTATATATATATATGTATACATATATATACATATATATATATATATGGCTATGAACTCCTCAAATATCATTTCAATGCTCGCTCTTTTACTCTATAATTGACTCCTCCCATTTCCTTTTTCGAGTATAAATTGTTAGTGTGTCTATCATATATATATGGCTATGAACTCCTCAAATATCATTTCAATGCTCGCTCTTTTACTCTAAAATTGACTCCTCCCATTTCCTTTTTCGAGTATAAATTGTTAGTGTGTCTATCAAAAAAAGATATTGCTGATGACTCTGACTTGTGAAACTATAAATGTCAAGGTGAACACGGTTGGATGCTAACTTTTGAAGTGAATTTTTTTTTAAGAAGACTGATGTTCCAATTAATCGCCAAGGGCTTATGTTTGGTGGATGAGTACTTGAACATGACAAGAATCTCTGCCATAACATCATTAAGGAGGAGTTCACACTAATCATAAATTTACAAGGTGAAACAAATAATGGAAGTCGTTTGAAAAGCTGAAGCACATATTAGATTCGAAATTTTGGATGCATTGATCTGAGCCATCTGCTCTGCACATTAATATTTTGCTATACTAGGAAAAAGATTCCAATACAATGAAATTTGTTTTTGTTTCTAATCATATATATAAATTTATATATGAGAGTAATTTAGTAACTTTATCTAAGTAGTTATGTATAATTTTGATCTCATGTACTGCACTATATTTATTACATTTTGAAACTCAGGAAATGGGCTTTCTTTGTGTGTAGCTTTATATATTTTGTATAAAGATGGCCGTTCTTTCCATTAAATTATTGCAATTTTTATAATGCTTATTGCCTTCCTGTTAACGTATATTTTATGGAGAAAGAAAAAGGGATTGTGCTTAGGGTATTTGACTAGAGTTTGAGTTTGAGATTAACACTATGTTATACCTTGTTTCATGTCTTCTATGTGCACAACATTTGTTTGATAAATTGCTTCTTTAGATTTTCGACTGGTTTTACTCGTTCCTTTTACTATGCGATTTGTTACTAATCAATTTTCTTTGTTTAATTTTGATGAGATGATGTAACGCCTATGTTGGTAAAGAATTCATCTTCATTGGAATTTTTAGCAACCAAGTCTCTAACTTAAAGAAGGCAAGCCTTGGTTGTATAAGAATCTATTATATATGAAGCGAGTACCTCATAGAACATAATTTATTTGTGCATCCTTGTGGTCATATATCTCTAGCAATTGCTGAAAATGACGTATGGTTTCTGCAACCAAGCTGTCTCCTTGTCCAATAGATTAGAAAATCCCAACGTTGACAGTAGGCACATCTGTTGGACAAGTGACTTTGCTATCAGTGGAATCCTTTCAGACTCCTGAAGTCAATTTGAGTTAAAGTACAAAAAAATCCTAGAGGACGAGGCTGCTGATGCAAGGTTAGAAAGTAATATCAACATTACAAATTTATCTTCCATTGAAACAAAAGGATCATATGGATATTTGATATAATATTTAATGTTATAAATTTTTATCTTAGCCCCTAATATTTTCAAACAAGGGCTTCAGTTTACTTTGTGTTTTTTGTTTTTTTTTCATAAAATTAAATAACCTAGGTACTTCTACTCTGTAGGGGTCTTGTAGATGCTTGGAGAGAATTCTAGATCTTTCTTACACCGAAATTGAGGATCTGCCAAGTTTCATCTCCAAGTTAAGGTGTGTCACGACATTGCTACTTAACTATTTTTTGCAATTACAGCATGTTCCTTTGTTAGCAAAGCTTTCATTTCATTGGAAGTTGGAGCTTTGAAGAACAAAAATATGTTGGAAAAACTTAGATACCTTGATCTTTACTGAAAGAGTTGTGTAGGATTCCAAGCGGAATATTATTTAATTTATTTGGTCTTAAAAAATTGAGTACATATTTTGGATTAGAAACCTCACGAACAATAATAGAAGAGGTAATGAAATCGAGTAAATTAGAAGTTTAGAAGTTTAACCAATATGTGAAATACTTAGAGAGTCAAAGTCCAACACTTCAACGTTATCAGCTTCTCTTGTCGCCACGTTATTATGCTTTGCAAGATGTAGAATATATTAATGTTAAAAAACTCTTGGATTTGTGGGACTATAACATATGTGAAAGGGAAGAATCTGTTTGTGTTTCAGAAGAAGTTTAGTGTTGATAAATTGGTTATTCTTTTTCCCATTTCGAATGGTTTCTTGTTCACATTATTTATTAATAGTTGTGTTGCACACATATAATAAGTTTAAGGAAGGAGGACATAGGAGCAAGTACTGTTTAGATCTTAAATCTCTCTTGCTATACTAGTGTCACAATTTGAGGAAGTTTTTCCCACCTAAGTTGCTGCAGGCCTTCCAAAACATGGAAGAGATTGAAGTTCTTAATTGCAGTGAAATATAGGATATAATAGCATTAGATGTTGATGAATTAAAAGAAAACAACAACAACAATAATAATAATAATAGGACAGAAGGAAGGAGTGATACTGATACCATCAAATTCACTTTTCCTAATTTGAAAAAGATGTGCTTGAATTGGCTTGCGAAATTGAAGAGTATTTGCAGTGGTAATCGAGCAATGGTTTGTGATTCTCTCCAACAAGTTTACATATTTAACTGCTCTCTCTTCTACTCCCTGCATTTAAAGAAATCTGGGTAAGAAGAGATTGGTGGGAATCATTGGAGTGATGATCCCAATGCAAAAAATGTTCTACAGCCCTTTATCTATTGGTAAATTGCTTGCCTATTCAGAATGTTTTTCATTTTGAATTTAATAGACTAGAACATATATATTCACTTAAATTACAAAAGTAAGTTTAGAAAGAGCTCTACAACCAATTTATTTTGTTCCTCGTGATCAATTCACTTTTTTATATACACTTGTTTGCAATTTTGAGGGTAATGGCGTGATTAACAATTCCAAAAATCTGCGTGTTGGTGTTCCTGTAGTTAATAGGTATTATTTTCATTTGGCTACGTGCTTTTGGCAATTTGATTAAATTCTCAAAACTCTATATTAGAGTAGAAGGAAATGTTATAAAAGAATATATATATATATATATATATATATATATATATATATTTGTGTTGCGTCTTCTTGTTGTTATGTAGGGGTGATCTTTGTATTGTACTGCACATGCACCAATTGCCTGATTAATTGTCACACTAGATATAACCTACTCCTTTCACTTTGTAATTCCTTATTCAAGGTTTCTTGTTTCAGTTTGATGAAACGACAAAATATCATTCGGGTTAACACCTACTTTTTTTAATTAATTTATTAATTTTAATTTTTTTACTTGCAGCTTTTTCAATAGTGATTGTTGGACTCTGCAAATGTGCAATTAACTGTACGAACTGTCCGAGTTGCCTCAACCAAGCAACAAAGTAAAACTAAAATGGTTTTCATTTTTCTTAAAAAGTAATTTATTCATGTTAACTTACATCATCATGCTTTACTGTTCTCCGTTCTTTTTCTTATGGAAACTTAACCTGTTTTCATATCATATATATACCCTAGTCAAACCAGATTTTATATGCTTACTTACCCTTTTGGACAGATAGCAACTTATGAGCATTTTTTTTTAAATAATGCTTTGTTAATTCTTGATAGATGGTGAAAGAGAACTTTTGTCAATTCATGCTGATAATAATCTTGGTAATTTAATGTGAAGAAAGCAAATGGAGATCTTTGCATTCATTAACAACCGAACACCATTCATGCGGAAGAGCGGTAACAAGCCAGAAGATGAGATACAAATTGCACAAGAAACTTGATATAATCATAATTTATGATGTGTTCTTATATTCATCCTTACATACCTTCATATTTTTGTTGTGGTCCTTTGATCTAGGAAATTTAACAATGCTATATAAATATGAAATGAAAAGATTTAGCAAGATTGTTGTCCTACAAGCAGTAAATGTCAAAGGAAATGTCTATAAATTAGGAGCGAAATTAGTCTGTAGCACATAGTATGGATAATTCTGCAGGAGAGAGAGAAATTATGTCTAATCATGCGCAAGTGAATCCAATTTTAATGACTTAAGCAATAGATCCTTTGCAATATTGTTTCGACTTTTGTATGTTAGGACTCCTATGTTAACTACTGATTTAAAAGTAAGAAAATTCATTAGGAGTTGTCCTGTGTTTGAGAGAGGTTTGATATACTAATCCTTTAGAATTTAATTCTATTAAAACAGAATGACAGAGGAATATAGATATTAACATTTTTTGGGATTTTCCCCTATGGAAGTGAAGTTGATTATTTTGTTGGCAGGTTGGCCATTGTTGTGGCTGATAAGGAGTCAACTTCACCATTTGCAATGTAAAAGTAGGGCTTGTGGTCTGGGCAAGAATTTTGCATTTTCTTCTTCCATGGATCTTAGTCAGTAATATTATATTTACTGTTCATGTGAGTGTTCTTGTTGCATTTAGCTTGATGCTAAAACCCTCTTACTGCTTTACTTTGTGCTTGTGCAATTTTCATTCATCATGAAACATTCCAATAGACATGAATATATTGGTTAGTGTTTGCTGTTTTGCAGGAAATACAGGAAATCCTTTCGGACCCTTCTATGCATATCTTATCCAGCAAGAAAAGGAACATACAAAAATTTGCAAAAAGCATTTAAACACATATAAAATACCTCATTCTAATTATCAGATCAAAATAAAGTCATATACCCCTTGAAAATACTTAGTTTTATACAAATTCAAATTCTGTCCAGTACCATTTTAAACTGAGCAGTATGACTTCGAAAATTCATAAAATTTTCAACAATGATCAAATCATTACAAAAATCTTTATTCTAGTAAAAGACATATGCAAGATTCATCCTCCAAAAATCACAACTTTTTGTTGAGCTTAAATTTGTCAAAATCAAATTGTATTGCTTATTTTGGTCTAAAAGTTGAAATTTTCAAATTTGCGAAAACAAATTTGAAAAATCATAACAATTTCCACAAAGCTTTGAAAATCATGAAACTTTTCAGTTTAGGACACATTCTCAAGATTTCACATACCAAAAATCAGGGGTTTTTATGAAGGAGAAATCTCTTATCTATAGTCTGTTTTCCATGCTTTTTTTTGAAACAAGGAATTTCTAGATTTGTTTCAGTAGAGTTCAAAAATTCACCAAAAATTGCATCCTTTGAATTTTCAGGTGAATCAAAATTCTAAATGATCATGAACATGTCTAGTTTAACATAAAAAAATTTTAGAGTAAAAAAGAAACCTTAAATTTTTTGGGAATTTTTGGATTATAGACTACTCAGTAAAATATATCGCAGAGTTTTGGATTCAAGCATCATCTATGGCTCTCTAACATCATCCAACCCTTTTTAATCTTTCATAACTCCCAACAAATCATGATGTTCAGTAAGTTTCAGAACATATATGACATAAAA